>SJYC01114530.1:0-87423 GCA_006408675.1 Madoqua kirkii | reverse complement strand
CTGATGCTGGGAGGGATTGGGGGCAGGAGGAGAAGGGGACGACAGAGGATAAGTGGCTGGATGGCATCACGGACTTGATGAACGTGAGTCTGAACTCCAGGAGATGGTGATGGACAGGGAGGCCTGGCGTGCTGAGATTCATGGGGTTGCAAAAGTCGGACATGACTGAGTGACTGAACTGAACTGCACTGAACTGGGGCTGGAACAGAGGGAATGTGTTAAGAACAGCAGGAGATGAGGCTGTGGGAGCAGGCAGGGGCAGGGCTGAAGGCCCCTACTGCACCACTAGTTTGGACTCAGAGGCACAGCCCATAAGTGACTAGGTGGGAGACAAGCATGAGTTGGTTTTTCTTTTAGAAAGATGATTCTGGTAGCAGCTGGTAAAGAATCTGCCTGCAATGCGGGAGACCTGGGTGTGATCCCTGGGTTGGGAAGATTCCCTGGAGAAGGGGAAGGCTCCAGTATTCTGTCCTGGAGAATTCCACGGACTGTAGTCCATGGGGTGGCAAAGAGTCAGACAGGACTGAGTGACTTTCACTTTCACTTTTCTGGTAGCAGAGTGGAAGGTAGATTGGGAAGTTGACCCCGTTAGGAGGTGTGCAGTGATCTCAGCAGTAGGAGGAATGGGCCTGAAGGAAGCAGTGGCAATGCAAGCCAGAGGAGAGTGCAGATTTGAGAGAGGCTCCGGAGACAACAGTCTGGTGGTTTTCTAAGTGGATAAACGAGAGAAGGAATCGAATGAATCCCAGGATCTAACACTGACAACCGGTGGATGGTATATTATGTGGGGGGAAGGGATACAGTAGAAAGGACAGGATTATGGGAAAAGACTTTTCCCTGTAAACCTCTGATGGATAGTATCAAGTAGAGATGCCCTATAGAAGTTCCAGAGAACAGTCTGGGCTGGAAAGAATTTAAAGAGTATTAGGTGTGAAAAGAATAGTTAATGTGGAGCTTTAGAGAGGAGAAGGCTTCCCAGGTGGCGCTACTGGTAAAGAACTCTACTGCCAATGCAGGAGACATGAGATGTAGGTTCGACCCCTGGATCAGGGAGATTCCCTGGAGGAAGGCATGGCTACCCACTCCAGTATTCTTGCCTGGAGAGTCCAATGGACAGAGCAGCCTGGCGGGCCACAGTCCATAGGGTTGCAGAGTTAGATAGTGCTAAAGCGACTTAGCACTAGCAGCAGAGGAGATAGACAAGGAGAAGTGTGGAGCGGTGGATCTCAAGCTTGGGTGAACACTCCACCAGCTTTTAATTCAGATCTGAGGTGGGGCCTGAAAAGTTTTACCTTGAACGAGAGGCCAGGTTGATGGTACTGGTCTGAGAACCAGGCTTTGAGGACCATGCTTATTTGTGTGGAGAAAAGCCCCCATTTCAGGATGCGTAGAGAAAGAAGCAAGCTTCCCTGGTGGCTCAGATGGTAAAGAATCTGCCTGCAATGTGGGAGACCCGGGTTGGATCCCTGAGTTGGGAAGATGCTCTGAAGGAGGGCATGGCAACCCACTCCAGTATTCTTGCCTGAAGAATCCCAGGGACAGAGGAGCCTGGCAGGCTACAGTCCACGGGGTCACAGAGTCAGACACGACAGCAGCTAACAGGGAGAAAAAAGAGCTGACAGGAGAGACTGAGGGAGCCGTTTTAGGAAGAGATGATTCAAGATATAGTTTCAAGGAGTAAAACTGAACAATGTTGGGCAAGATGGAGAACAAGTAATGCCAATTGCATTTGACAGTTTAGAGGGTAATACTGGAGTCAGGTGGCCATGTCAGGGAGGAGATGGCAGGTAGCAAACACAGTTTCCTTTTCCGAGGAGTTTGGCTGAGAAGGGAAGAGAGATGGTCCGGACCCTGGGCACAGGGGGAGGGTCGTGGTCAGGACGAGATCTGCAGAACACAAAGGCAGTGCATGCGTGGGCCAGCAGAAAGGAGGCGGGAAAGAGGGAGAGTTTACGGGACTGGGGATAACTGTGATGGAGGCAGGAAGGAAGAGGATCCCGAACACAGGGAGCTTTGCCTGAGGAGGAAGAGCCCTCCCTGTGAGGCCAGAGGGGCCTCAGGATGCCAGGGAAGGCCAGAGAATCAAGGCGGAGAGTTTTGAAGGCTAGATGTGCCTGGATGTGGTTTGTAATGTTTGTAAGCCAACGGCAAGGGGCCTGCCCAGAGGCAAGGGGCCATGCTCTGGCTCAGGGTCCTGGAAATGGAGTCTTAGGAAGGATGGCATCAGGAACAGAGACAGACAAGGATGTCATTTAGGAAGTGCCCAGAGATGCCGCTACAGTCACCACAATGCTAGGTATAATCTTGAAAAAATAAAAATGATTTAATACAAAAACTGTGAATCACTATGCTATAAACCCGAAACTTATATAATATTGTACATCAACTATACCTCAACCTTTTAAAAGTTTTAAAAAATAAAAATATTTTCAGCAATCATAAGATGTTGGTTAGATAAATTAAGATATGAAAAGTGAAAGTGAAGTCGCTCAGTGTCCAACTCTGTGACCCCATGGACTGTAACCTACCAGGCTCCTCCGTCCATGGATTTCCCAGGCGAAAGTACTGGAGCGGGTTGCCATTTCCTTCTTCAGGGGATCTTCCTGACCCGGGATCAAACCTGGTTCTCCTGCATTGTAGGCAGAAGCTTTACCATCTGAGCCACCAAGGAAGTCTCAAGATATGAAAGGAAAGTTGCTATTATAATGACAGAGAAAGATAGGAAATAATATAAATTACCAAATAGTAGATGTAACATCTAATTTTGCTTTTAAGGGTGTAAGTGAATTTGAATATTTGTAAAGGTACTGTAGTAGTATTAGTCAGCACTGGAGAGTGGACTCACAAGTGATTGACTTATTTTCCAGATCTTTCTATAAACATTCAAAATTTTTTTAATCTTTTAATTTTAAAAATTATTTGATTTTAAAAAATTATTTTGCAGTATACTTTTTAGTTGAATCTAGGGAGGAAGAGTTACTTGTTTCTCAGAAGCAAAAGCAAAAGAAAAAATAATGGGCAAAAATACAGAGAAGATTTGTAGTTTTTTTTCTAGGATAAGTAATTATATAACAAACATCTTTGCACATATGCAAAAACATTTCATATTGACTCTTTTATATAGAAAATTTTAAATATATCAGGACTTCCATGCCAGTCCAGTGGCTGAGACTTCACTTTCTAACACAAGGGCTGAGGGTTCAGTCCCTGGCCAGGGACCTAAAACCCCTCAAACCTCATGGCCAAAAAACCAAAACATAAAACAGAAGCAAGATTGTAACGAATTCAATAAAGACTTTAAAAATGGTCCACATCAAAAACCAGATAAATAAAATATATGTCGTATAATTATGTTATAGAATTTATATGTAGAATACATATACACATTTCCACTATTCTTCTTTATGAAAGATTCCTAGAGAAGGAATTACTGTGACAAAGGGACTGGAAAACAGTAAGATCCCTGCCTTAAAAGTGCCAACTTACTTTTGAGAATGTGCTGCTGTAAAAGAGACTTTTGATAGAGATATAAGGACATTGAAGTTCACCCAGAAGGAAAGTTTCAGAGTACGGAGAATGAAGAAAAAAAGTGGGTATGGGAAGAGAGGGAAAGGAACGAATTATGAGCCTATTGTGACCCAGTCTATGCTAGGCTGTTTGATAAATACAACCCTACCAGGGGATTGTTGTTATTCCCATTTTACAGATAAACTGAACCTCTGAGTTTAAACCATTTGCCCATGAAAGCTAGCGAGTAATGAGCAGAGTTCAAAGTGCTGATCGCCCGGAGCTCGTGTGGGCACTGATTCAGTCAGACACAGGCAGAGAATAGTAGGACACCCCACACTGCAACAGATGCTCACCGGATCTCCCAAAGCGACGCCCTTGGCCCCTGGTCCCCCTGACCAAGAGCGACAGCATCAGAATTGAGGTATTCATACCTCCAGTTAGGAGTAAACAAGGGATGATTTATGAGACTGTTGACCTGCAGGAGGAGGTCTGATGAAAGTCAACAGACTTCCCAGAGTTTGCAGGCATCTTATGATGAGATACAATGTCTCGCCCAGATTCCCTAATCTTGACGCTACCACTTGGTGATTATATGACATTATGCAATGTACTTAATCCCTCTGAGCCTGTTTCTTCATCAAAAAAATTACAGAAGTATTAACAGTAATTCTCTCAT
Source organism: Madoqua kirkii (assembly GCA_006408675.1). Taxonomy (NCBI): domain Eukaryota; kingdom Metazoa; phylum Chordata; class Mammalia; order Artiodactyla; family Bovidae; genus Madoqua; species Madoqua kirkii. Next base: position 83,237 of record SJYC01114530.1, on the reverse strand, counting down.
TGTCATTGGAGAAGTCAATGAGTTGGATTGTGTAAAGTCCTCAAATTAAGGGCCAGGCAGGTAATAAATTTCTGCTTCTTTTTAATTTATTTATAATTGAAGGATAATTGCTTTATAATATTGTGTTGGTTCCATATGTCCTATATCATACCATAGGTAGACATATGGCCCCTCCTGAACCTTCCTCTCACCTCCCACACCATCTTTTCCAACTTCTCTGAGGGGCCAAATTTCCTACCTTGGAGAATGAATCGTAGAGGAGAGTCAGACAGACGTTGTCTTTTTTTAAAAAGTATTTTATTGAAGTATAAAATGTTGGGTTAATTTTCTGCTGTACAGCAAAGTGATTCAGATATATATAAAATTCTTTTTCATATTTTCCATTATGATTTATTCCAGGATACTAAATATAGTTCTCTATGCTATACAATAAGACCTTGCGTTTATCCATTCTATATTATAATAGTTCACATCCGCTGATCCCGAAATCCCAAACCACCCCATCCACCTTGACAGCCGGAAGTCTCTTCTTAATATCTGTTAAGTCTGTTTCTGTTTCACTGATAAATTCATTTGAAGACACTTGTGGCCCTTTTGTTGCTGTTGACTGCCTATTACTATTTACTTATTAATAAATATTCAGCATGTATTTCTTAAGAACATGAATTCCTTTACATGACCACAGTATAATTATCATACTCAAGAAATTTGCATTGATCTAGTAAATACAGACCCTTAAGTGGAATGGGTTTTTGAGGGCTCAGACATCACAGAAATCTTGTAAATTTCCAGGAGAGCTCAACAATATGGGAATAGAGGCAAAGACAGCTGAGTTAGGGATTACCTGAGATAGGGAGTCAGCCGAGAAGGACCCAGAGAAGAATAAAGAATGCGAGATCAGTGAGCAGCCTGGAGACAGCAGCCCAAGGGGTCCAGGCTGGGAATGGAGGAAACAGGAGTTTCCGGGAAGGGTGAGCAGGTGAGGAAGGAAATACCCCCACAGGCAGAAAGCATTTGATAGGTCGCATGCAAAGTAGGTTGTGAGAATTTGCGATGCCATGGGCCATTCTGATGCCATGTCCAGGTTGCATTCATGACAGTGGGAGAGTGCAGGAGATCCGTAGACAACCAAATGAGGTGGCCAGGGAGATGGGACGGTCTGCCCTGGAGAGGACCAGAGAACAGGACAGGCCACGTTTTCACTGGGAGAAGATGAAAAACATGTATGTGGAAAAGATGATGGAAGTGAGGAAGTGTGTTCACCGGCTGACTGCAAGGACACAGCTTCAAAGGCCTAGGAACTCCGTGAAGCTCCGTCTTGTGATAGGATTGCTGCCCGACAGGAAGTAAAAGTGGGAGACCAGGACATGGGCCCCCCACAGCCCGGCCTGGGCCCCCCGCACCAGGACAGGACCTGCCGGAGGAAAAGGCTGGGGCTCCTGGGTCAGCACACCCAGCCTATTTCTGAACATTCAGGCTGCTGAGTAATGGCCCCAGAGGAGTGCCAGCGTCTCACAGGGTGCAAGGGGAAAGTGAGAGCGCGGGCTTGGCACCTTATTTTGGGAGCTGTCGTCAAAAGCCCAGCCCTGCGGTCCGTGTGCCTGACACTCCACTACAGCTCTCACAGGGAGTCTGAACGGCCAGCCCTGCTCACACAGGTGCACAGAGAGACAGGCCCTGCAAGAAAAGAAGAGCTCTGTGGTTTCCCTGAAGACAGCAAATTCTGAGTGCTTACTTCCTCAAGGAGAATCGACAGTCAGTCCAGTTGGGCAGCTAGGCAGTGAAGCCTGTTGTTTGTCCCTGTTGTTTAAAATGACTGCAAGAGACCATGCCATGCGGGACACCTACAGACACTCTGCTCCAAACCTGAGAGGGCAGGCTGTGTAGTTTGAGTTAGAGTGAATTTGAGTTTGTTTCCAAAGATGGGAATGCCACCCTCACTCCCAGCCAGTCCCCTCTGCTGGCAAGGGTTACAGCTCAGCCTAACGTGGAGACAGTCACGTACACACAGGGTCAAATCTCTGACCCCATAGTACCCAGAGCTAACTGGCCCTGAGAGCCTCTGGGACAAGCCTTTGCATTAGTTGCTTCTGAATGCAAAACTCCAAAGACTGCCCTGGGGACACTCGTGGCTCTGTGATACTTAAATTCAGTTCAGTTGCTCAGTCATCTCCGACTCTTTGTAACCCTGTGGACTGCAGCACGCCAGGCTTCCCTGTCCATCACCAACTCCCAGAGCTTGCTCAATCTCATGTCCATCAAGTCAGTGATGCCATCCAACCATCTTGTCCTCTATCATCCCCTTCTCCTAACTTCAATCTTTCCCAGCATTAGGGTCTTTTCCAATGAGTCAGCTCTTCGTATCAAGTGGCCAAAGTATTGGAGTTTCAGCTTCAACATCAGTCCTACCAGTGAACACCCAGGACTGATGTCCTTCAGGATAGACCGGTTTGATATCCCTGAAGTCCAAGGGACTCTCAAGAGTCTTCTTCAACACCACAGTTCAAAAGCATCAATTCTTCAGCATTCAGCTTTCTTTATGGTCCAGCTCTCACATCCTTACATAAATACTCCAAAAACTATAACTTTGACTAGACAGACCTTTGTCAGCAAAGTAATGTCTCTGCTTTTTAATATGCTATCTAGGTTTGTCATAGCTTTTCTTGCAAGGAGCAAGCACCTTTTAATTTCATGGCTGAAGTCACCATCTGCAGTGATTTTGGAACCTAAAATAGTAAAGTCTGTCACTGTTTCCATTGTTTTTCCATCTACTTGCCATGAAGTGATTGGACCAGAGGCCATGATCTTCATCTTTTTAATGTTAAGTTTTAAGCCAGGGTTTTCACTCTCCTCTTTCACTTTCATCAAGAGGCTCTTTAGTTCCTCTTCACTTTCTGCCATATGAGTGGTGTCATCTGCCTATCAAGTTATTGATATTTCTCCCAGAAATCTTGATTCCAGCTTGTGCTTCATCCAACTTGCCATTTTACATGATGTACTCTACATATAAGTTAAATAAGCAGGGTGACAGTATACAGCCTTGACATACTCCTTTCCTGATTTTGAACCATTCCGTTGTTCCATGTCCAGTTCTAACTGTTGCTTCTTGACCTGCATACAGATTTCTCAGGAGGCAGGTCAGGTGGTCTGGTATTCCCATCTCTTTCAGAATTTTCCACAGTTTGTTGTGATCCACACAGCCAAAGGCTTTGGCATAGACAATAAAGCAGAAGTAGATGTATTTCTGGGACTCTCTTGCTTTTTCAACAAATGTTGGCAATTTGATCTCTGGTTTCTAAATCCGACTTGAACATCTGGAAGTTCTCTGTTCATGTATGATAGTAGTTCTGGTTAATTTTCAAGGTTAATCCTATGATAGTAGGTCTGGTTAATTCTCAAGCTCCCTTAAGTCTATTAGGGGTTCCAAGTCTAGATCCAAGGTGAATCTACTATCTCGACTTGCTATATACCTCCTCCTTTTCTTAAAAAGTAACCTCTCTTAATTATTTGGGACTTCTTAGGAATTCAAGTTCTCTCTTCTTCAATAGCTCAATGAACTAAAGTAATTGGGGTCCAACAGGGTTGAGTGGTTTGCGTGGAATCGTGTGAACCCTAGGGGACTTCCCTGGTAGTCTAGTGGGTAAGACTCCGCCCTCCCAACACAGGGGATCCAGGTTCGATCCCTGGACAGGGAACTAGTTCCCACATACTGCAGTTAAGAGTTTGCTAGCTGCACCTAAAGATCTCTCCTGCTACAACAAAGACTGGAGATCCCAAGTGTCACAACTAAGACCCAACGCACCCAAATAAACACATAAATAATAAAGAGAAAGAACTCTGTAGCACAGCTGTGATTGAAGCTCAGTGGGGTCCCTGCCTCTCAGTTGGCCCACCTCTGCCTGCTTGCCTCTGGTTGGTGCCAGTCTAAAAACCAAACCACGGATGGCTACAGGTATAGGCTCCTTCTCTGCAACTGCCTCCTGTCTCCCTGGGACAGTCTTGGACATCACTACATCAGGTAGAAGATTATAAATACCCTAGCAAACCTGACATGTACCTTTTGGTGATAACCCCTGCTGGGTGAAATTCACCTAGCTCAAACATTCTTGTCCTGTAGTCATGGCTTCTGATGGTTTTTTTTTTTTTCCTGTCATTGATCTGTCAATGACTGTCCTGTAGTCAGAATGACGTCTTGGGCATGGAAGACCTGACCTGTGTTCTGAATTTCATTAGTTTTCTCTGGCTACAGCCAGGACTTAATTCATTTATCAGATTAAATGCAATAGTGTTGGGAGCATAAGTTTCTACACTTGTCCTCTGAAAAGTTCAAGGATTTCTTAACTGTTTGGAGATTATCCACATTTGGAGGAATCTTTGAAATCCAGAGACACACACTACAGGGAAATTCACAAGATACTTATATACAAAATGTTGCTTGTAAGAGTGTGGTTGTGGGTCTGCAGGTTCATAGACCTTATGAAGCCCATTGATGAGCCTCTGGGGCTCTGCAGGTCTGTGTTTAGGGATGCCTGGCTCGAGCCACTGCAGGGCAGTTGAGCTCCAGCCCAACAGTAGTGGAACAGGGTTCATGGATTTAGTCCCTCTGTGGGTGCGTTGACTTTGCATACAGAAGCTCGTATCTCAGAACCACAGAATAATCTCAAAAGTTCAGACCTGGAAAGAGGCTTAGTATGTGCTTGGTTCAACCTCCTCTTTTTATAGATTAAAAAGGAAAAGAAAAGCACAGAGAAAATTAGTCATTTACTTGAGGTCACATGGCAATTACAGGGCTAGAACTAGGGCCCAGCCACACCACATAATACCAAGTGAATGGCTTTAAGTGGTGAATCAGGGATATAATTTTGCATATGATGGAAAGCACATGATTATAGTCTCATTTTTAAACACATGAACTCAGATAGGCAGCCAATAGGCAGCCAGTATTTACTTAGTGTCTATCATACATCTGTTCATTTATTCAGTTATCAAAAAAATATGTATCTAATGTACACTAAGTGCCAGGCACTATGCAAGGTACTGTTTACCATCAGAGTCAAGCTTCCCTTAACATAGTACTAACAGACACACCCCTTCTTATGATGTTATATTTTTTTTTTGTGGCACACAGATATCAATTCAGATGCAGTCCACACTCAGGGCTTCCACTGGTCATGGCTTCAGGGTCTTTTTCCTATTGTGAACTGAGTTGGAGGAAGTGATTTTCCTATACTAAATGTAGGCAGAACTAGCTTCTTTACATGCTGAGCAAACATTCTGAGTAGCAGCTTGTTATAGATGGGGAATGTAATGCTCAAAATTCTCCAAGCCAGGCTTCAGCAATACGTGAACTTCCAGATGTTCAAGCTGGTTTTACAAAAGGCAGAGGAACCAGAGTTCAAATTGCCAACATCCGCTGGATCATGGAAAAAGCAAGAGAGTTCCAGAAAAACATCTATTTCTGCTTTATTGACTATGCCAAAGCCTTTGACTGTGTGGATCACAACAAACTGTGGAAAATTCTGAAAGAGATGGGAATACCAGACCACCTGACCTGCCTCTTGAGAAACCTGTATGCAGGTCAGGAAGCAACAGTTAGAACTGGACATGGAACAACAGACTGGTTCCTAATAGGACAAGGAGTACATCAAGGCTGTATATTGTCGCCCTGCTTCTTTAACTTCTATGCAGAGTACATCATGAGAAATGCTGGACTGGAAGAAACACAAGCTAGAATCAAGATTGCCAGGAGAAATATCAATAACCTCAGATATGTAGATGACACTACCCTTATGGCAGAAAGTGAAGAGGAACTAAAAAGCTTCTTGATGAAAGTGAAAGTGGAGAGTGAAAAAGTTGGTTTAAAGCTCAACATTCAGAAAATGAAGATCATGGCATCTGGTCCCATCACTTCATGGGAAATAGATGGGGAAAAAGTGGAAACAATGTCAGACTTTATTTTGGGGGGCTCCAAAATTAAAAAGTTGGCTTAAAGCTCAACATTCAGAAAACAAAGATCATGGCATCTGGTCCCATCACTTCATGGGAAATAGATGGGGAAACAGTGGAAACAGTGTCAGACTTTATTTTGGGGGGCTCCAAAATCACTGCAGATGGTGACTGCAGCCATGAAATTAAAAGACGCTTATTCCTTGGAAGAAAAGTTATGACCAACCTAGATAGCATATTCAAAAGCAGAGACATTACTTTGCCGACTAAGGTCCGTCTAGTCAAGGCTATGGTTTTTCCTGTGGTCATGTATGGATGTGAGAGTTCGACTGTGAAGAAGGGTGAGCACCGAAGAATTGATGCTTTTGAAGTGTGGTGTTGGAGAAGACTCTTGAGAGTCCCTTGGACTGCAAGGAGATCCAACCAGTCCATTCTTAAGGAGATCAACCTTGGGATTTCTTTGGAAGGAATGATGCTAAAGCTGAATCTCCAATACTTTGGCCACCTCATGCAAAGAGTTGACTCATTGGAAAAGACTCTGATGCTGGGAGGGATTGGGGGCAGGAGGAGAAGGGGACGACCGAGGATGAGATAGCTAGATGGCATCATGGACTCGATGGACATGAGTCTGAGTGAACTCCGAGAGACGGTGATGAATAGGGAGGCCTGGCGTGCTGAGATTCATGGGGTTGCAAAGAGTCGGACATGACTGAGCAACTGAACTGAACTGAACTTACTGATTTATTATTTAAACTTCTTTTATATTTATGCTGCCTCTCTCGGCTAGAATGAAGGCTGGATCCTTTTTTGTTCACTAATATATCCTAAGAGCCCAAAACTATTCTCGGCACATAGTAGTCATTCAACAAATAGCTGTTAAATAAATGAACTGTGGCCCATAAACTGTACTTTGCAGTTTAAAAACAAGGAAAATCAGATATCTGAAGGTTTTTCCAATAAAGGAAGAAAATTAAACATTGATTAAATCACTTGTGTTTAAAGTGATCAGTTTAGAGCATAAATATCCAGATTCTGATCTTCAAAACCACCAACAATGAAAATTCTATGTGCTTGAAAGGAAATATTGAATTCCCAATTAATGAAGGTTCTTTCCAAGCTCTATATAAACACTGTAGCATCATTTGCTCTCTAACTTATTATGAATCAATTAGGAAACTGCTGGGCTTATGTACAAAAAAAAAGCACAAATATTTTAGGACCTGAAATTGGTTGCCAAAGTAGAGTTTCTCTTTCCATTTTTATCCTTCACTCAGCACTCTAAAAATAATAATTCCCTGTCCCAGTGACATGTCTTCAGCCAGATGGAGTAGATGAATACTGTATATGGCCAGTAAATTCCCAGAGAGAGATTTCTTGCAAACTGTGGGAAGACTATTTCTGAGCCAAGGCCCAACTTTTGAAAAGTTTCTTTTGTCTTCCACAGTTCAAAGAGAACTTAGAGCTTGACCTTCTTAAACTATTTCCCTATCACATACAGACACATATACATAAACATCCTTTGGGGGAAGCAATGTGAACAGGAAAGAAACAAACATTATAGGGAATAGCTTGTATTCAATAATCACTTATTAAATACTTCCCATGTGATTAATAATGAAAAGTAAATGAAAAGTAAATAATAAGAGTGAGGCTAGGCATGAGGGCTAATAATTAAGATTAACTTAGTGAAAAGAAATGTTTAATAGAAGAGATGTTGTCAGTGATCCAGGCCCTCAGCCCAGTTTTCGTACTACCAAATGGGATGACAAGGGAAAATTTATGAGAAATTTCTAATTTGCCCAATTATTATTTACTTAACATGTCCCAGATTCTGTGTAAGATCTGCAGAGACCTCTCTCTGCAGATATAAAGTCTTTTTAGCAAATAAGATACAGTCTTTGTCCTCAGGGTTCCCAGTGTGATACAGAAAACATGAAAAAGGAGAATGACAGTCCTTTGTGGTGAGTGCCATAATGTAAGAGCTAGAAGCAGTGGGAGCCAGCAAGAAGTCCACGAGGCAGCAGTTCTTAAAATATGCTCCATGGACCTCAGCAATTCCCCAAGACCCTTTTAGGGGGGGTCTATCAAGTTAACATTACTTTCATAATAATACTGAAACACTGCCTCTTTCACTGTATTGATACTTGCACTGATCATGCAAAAGCAATGCTGGATAAAACTGCTGGTGCTTTAGCATCAATCAGAGCAGTGATGCCAAACTGTATTAATAGTCACTGTACTCTTCACTGCCACAGGCTTACCATAAAAAAATTTAAAAATAATAAAGTAAGTTCTACTTAAGAATGTCTTTGATGAGGCAATAAAATAATTGTATTAAATCTTTGTCCTTGAGCACGTCTTTTTATATTCTATGTGATGAAATCGGAAGTACACGTGTAACACTTCTGTGCATACGAAATAAGTATGACTGTCTCCAGAAAACTCGGGGCCATTGTTTCGTTTGTGAACTACTGCTTTTTTCACCGAACACTGTATTTTCTTGAAAGAACAACTGACAAACTGGACAAAATTTATCAAGATGAGTGAAGTAAGCCTGTCATTTCAAGGAAGACCACTAACAACGACGATATCTGAGCTTTCAAGAGAAAATAAGTTTGGGAAACTTGTCCCAAGCTTGGCAGCATTCTTAAGGACTTTATCTGTCCATCTGTTTGTTTATTGGCTGTTCCGGGTCTTCGCGGCCGCACACAGGCTTTCTCTAGTTGCAGAGACTGAGGGCTATTCTTCGTTGTGGTGCACGGGCTGCTCACTGTGGCGGCTTCTCTTGCTGCAGAGCACAGGCTCTAGCGGCACAGGCTTCAGGGGAGCCCGGCCTAGTTGCTCCACGGCATGTGGAATCCTCCAGGACCAGGGATCAAACCCCAGCCCCCTGCACTGGCAGGCAGATTCTTACCCACTGTACCACCACAGAAGTCTCCATTAAGGACTCTTCTAATAATTGGTGGTGGTATTAACAAGTGTGATTTAACAAATATTGTATAATGAGTCAACATTGGGAAGATCTGCATAATTTAGTGAATCAATATTTTACAAATAAGCATTGCATCAAGTTGCAAAATCATGCATGGGTAAAATGCCTATTCAAAATGCAAGTGTTATAACAGAGTACAGAGTGTTCATTGATACAAATGATTCTATATCACAACTAATCGTTAATGAACTACCATTTCTTGAGTTTAGTGTGTAGTACTGAAGAATACTCACAATTATTTGACAAAGACTATTAAAATCTCTTTCTTTTTTCTGACTATGTATCTGTGTGAGGTCAAGTTTTCATCACCCCAAACCATATCCCACAACTGATGGGAAAATGCGGCTGTTCTCTATTAAGCCAGACATTAATAAGGTTTGCAAAAGAAAGATGAAACCATTGCATTCTTCTCACTAAATGTTTTCTTTTGAAAACATAGCTGTTTTCAATTAAGTGTTACTGTTACCATGTAATGGTTTTGTTTCTATTTTTTATGAATTAATGTTTTTAAAATTTCTGTTTGAATTTTTAATATGGTTGGTATCGACAGATTCAATCTATACAAACAAAAGCTCTTTGAAGCTTCCGATAATTTTTAAGACTGTAAAGAGTCCAGAAACCAAAACATACTGCTCCAAGGAAATAATTTAAAGTGAGTTTAAATTGAAGTAATCCTTCAACTACTTCCTTCAACTAGAGGAGAAAGTCCTCCAGTTCCCTGAAAACATTTGCTAATTTAAACATGAGCATTTAAAATGGATGCCAGATATGAAGCCGAGTGCTGTTCTTAACTTCATAACTAGTTCTGACCTCAAAACCATGCTGTAATTCTCAAGGCTTCTGCTTGCTTGAGCTAATACCAAAGAGAGAAAGAATCTTGCTGCAGAAGGAAATGGTAATCAAGTTTCGGGTCTCCTGTGGCCAAAGCAATCACTCCATGGCTCCCTTTACCAACTCAGTGTTTAGAGATAAGTAATTTTCCAATAACGCATCACCAGCATTCTAAAGTGAAAGAGAGGCAGGGCACAGATAGGCTAGTTTTATGGATGTGGCCACAGGACTTTTTCTTTTTTTTTAGTATGTTCTAAGCTGAGCTCCTATTCTTCTGGCTGAAAGTCGGGGGAAAATTACAAGTCCTGTCTTTCTCGCTGATTGTTGTAGTCCCACTAGCTAGGATCTCAGACACTGGTTGGCACATATTAGGCATGCAATAAAAATTGTTGAATGAAGTCAAATTCCTTTGTTTTTACTGCAGAAGTTAGACTCTGCTTCCTAACTGGCAGGGAGCTAAGGTAACTAAAGTTTTAACAGATGGATAGAGGACTTCCCTGGTGGTCCAGTGGTTAAGACTCCGCCTGCCAGTGCAGGGAACATGGGTTTGATCCCTGGCTGGGGAAGATTCCATGTGGCACTGAGCAGCTAAGCCTGTGTGCCACAACTGCTAAAGCCTTCGTGCCTCAGAGCCTGTGCTCTGCAACAGGAGAAGCCACAGCACCGAGAAGCCTGTGCCCGACAAGGAAGAGTAGCCCCACTCACCCAACCAGAGAAAGCCCTTGCACAGCAATGGAGAGCCAATGCAGCCGAAAAGAAAACAGACACATTTTTAAAAAAGAAATATTATTAAAAAGAGATGGATAGAAAAAGAGGAAGCTTCCAAAAGAGAGCACGACCATTGTTCCTGTTATTCAATGTAGTTTGCGGAATCCCCTGGTGGTCCAGTGGTTAGGACTCCATGCTTGGACTGCCAAGGCTTGGGCTCAATTCCTGGTTGAGGAACTAAGATCGCTTGAGCCCAGCAGCGTGGCCCAAAAAACAGAAACCACACAACCCCTACCCCAAACCAGATAATGCAGCTTAACAATCTGCCTTAAAAATGTACTGCTTAAAACAAAACAAAAAAGAATTATTTTATTGTTATCTCACAACTGTTGGAGTCTAGACTCAGCTGTTGGGGTTCTCTCATCCGGATGTTGCCCCTTAACTGGTCTCTGGAAGCAGAGATTCTGTTATCAAAACAGCAACCACAATGATCCTTTTAAAAAGCATGTTATATCGCTGCTCCTCTGCACAAGTCAAGGTCCTCATAAGGTCTATGAGACCCACAGGATCTGAATTCTCCACCTTCTCCTCCATTGCCTCTGTGGCTTCCTCTGCCGTCATCCACTCTCCCCCAGCTCACTTTTCTTCAGCTCTGTTGCCTTCTTTGTTGTTCTCTGAGGTTGCCTTCTCTCTCCAAGGCCTTTGCACTTGCTGGCTAGTCTTCTTGGAAGGCTCTTACCAAGATATTCATTTGACTCACTCTCTCCAAGCCACTGTTCAGTATCACCATCACAGTGCTGCTAAGTCGCTTCAGTTGTGTCTGACTCTGGGCAATCTTACGTACTGTAGACCGCCAGGCTCCTCTGTCCATGGGGTTTTCCAGACAAGGATACTGGAGTGGGTTGCTATGCCCTCCTCTAGGGGATTTTCCCCACCATTACAGTGAGATCTTCCCGAATCCCACACTCCCGACCAAATTTTGATGGCTAAAGGTGGATGTTTCCCATACCATAATAATCTGGTTCAAAAAGCCAACGTTGAGTGGCGACATTAGACCTCACCGGACATAGAAAACCTTGGCAATCCTTGCTGATGTCTCCACTGGTCAGCCCTAAACCACAGCTCCTAATGAGCTGTCCTTCCGCAGAGTGGTAGTAGGGACCAGGTCCTAGAAGGAGAATTGCCTGAAGGAAGAGACTGTGACTAGTTCCCCTGCAACGTGAGGGACGCTCAGTGGGCGTTGGTAATTTGTAAATGAATGAAAAGGCCCTGGCAGCCCGGCCTCCTCCACTCTTTCCCTCCCCCCCCGCCCCCCCTCGCCCAGCCCCACATTGCGGGGCCATCCTCTGCCGTCATCTATTATTCGGTGCTCGTTTTCCTCTCTGCGGGCCTGCCCAGCGCGTCCCATCGATCTGCCCGGCCATCGTGCGCCTGCGCCTTCTGGCTGTCAGTCGGCGGCGGCGTGCGGAGCGCGGGGAGCGCTGGGAACCGTGGCGGCGCGTGGGGACCTGAGGTAAAGCTGCGGCTTCTGCGCTGCCAGGCCGCGCAAGAGCTGGCTGGCGGGGGGAGCCGCGCGGTGGAGGCCGCCGAGCCTCACTTCACCGGAGGGAGGCGGGCTCCACAAGCCTGGTAGAGGAGGACCCGAGGGGGTTGCAGGGGTGCAGAGCCCGAGTCGCCAGCTTGAGTGCCTCCCGGACCTGGCCGCGGAGCCAGGTGGCCGAACTAAAAGGAAGCTTGGGGAGCATCCGAGCCAGCCACCTTGTGCAAAAGTTGAGGAAATTGAGTTTCAGGGAGGGGAGGATCTGCTGGAAGTCACAGCGAGTGAGCACTGGACGCCCTGCGCACAGTGCCTTATCCTTTCCACTTAAAAGTTCTTAGTTCTTTTATTCTGTTTCTGGTTATTTTAGGTGCAAGATAGAAATACAAAGAGCAATACAATAAAGTCTGGCTGAGAGATCAGTTGTGATTCGGGGTTTTAATTTACAAAGGGAGAAGGCAGTGAGGGCTGTATCGGAGACAGGTTGAAGATGCCGTGAACACCCTCTCTAAAGCCTGAGTAGCTAGAGAGTTTTTACCTTGATTCCCATCGCTCAGAGTCGTGGCAGTGGCATTGAGACATTTGTCAGGCTGCCTGGTATCAGTAATGTTCATGATTATCACCCAGAGCCTCATTGAGAGCAGGAACCTCAGATCCTAGTGACCTGGGTTCTAATGTCCCTTCTGCACATGTTTGAGCTCGATGCTTACTCTGGGTTGTTGTGAGGTTCACAGATGCTCATTCCGCGAGTACTCACAGTGCTTGGCATCTGACAGGAATTATGTCAGGTACTGGGGAATACAACGATGACAGTCAAGGAACTCACAGGAAATAAACATTTAAACAGGCAGATGGACTTCCCTGGCAGTACAGTGGTTGAGACTCCACACTTGCAATGTAGGGGCAGTGGGTTCCATCCCGAGGGGTGGGTTGGGGGAAAGGGGAGTAAGATCTCACATGCCGCACTTGCAGCAGCCAAGAAATAATAAAAATTAAAATAAATAGGCAGTGAATCCTGAAAGGTAGAGATAATCTATATATAGTAGATGGAAGCCTTTAAGGAGAAAAGGCTTCCTCTCTCTGAGAGGGTGGGAAGGGATAAGAATGTCTTTATACACAAGGTGATTCTTCAACTGAGTCTTTAAAGTTTAATTGGTGATTACATACTGGACACAGGAGAAAGGCAACTAAGAATAGTGATACAGGGACCAGAATTATGCAACAGCATGGTTCAGCTGGCACAAAAAGTTTCCATGACCTATTATCAAAAACTTATATAATGCTTGTCATTGTTTTGTGTGCTTTACTTGGGTTAACTTATTTAATATTTATAACAACTCTGTGAAGTAGAAACTAATTATCCTCACCTTAGAAAATTAAGAAAATGGAGGCTTGGGAAAGGTATTTAGCTTGCCCTGGATCATACAGCTAATTCATCGTAGAGCTAGAATTAAAATCCAGGCAGTCTGGTTAAAGGGCCTGTGAACTTAACCACCAGGCTCTTTTCTAGAAACTGAGGATGCTGAGTTTTAAATGTCAGGCCCCTGGTTACGTCACCTGTAAGTGACAGAACCAGAACTCAAACTCGGGTCTTTTAACTCTTAAGGATCCAGTGTTAATACTTTTCATAGTAACATCAGATGTTATGAGATTTATATAATGCCAGATTGAAGTTAAATGCCAATCTGAGGCAGTGCCTGCTGGATTGAAAGTACCATATCTTTACGTTGTAGATGTTGTGTAAGAGCCTTTACTTTGTGCTGGGGTGTATGGGTTGTGTGTGTGTTCCAGTTCAGATACTGATGTGAGGAGCCCAGGACTGATCAAAATTATGATAAAGGAGCAACATTATTTACCAGTTTGGTGTTAAATACATTTTTGTTTCCAGAGCATTGAATTTCACTTTGTTTTTAAAAGGTTACATCATTTGTTGTAAGTCAAATAGTACTTTTATTTTAAATCAGTAAGGATTTGTGAGCTTTTAATGTGCCTCTCTTCTGTGGTAGCAGCTGTAAAGAGATTTTTTTGAATGTCAAACAGTTTCATTTATCACCTTGAGTCTGAAAAAAAGAAATTAACTTGGTTTGTTTCTGTAATTGGGCTCTGCAAACCTAGGTCAAGACACAAGCCTACATTTGAGTTTATAATGTTATATTTCAAGTTGTGGGTAATGAAAAACTGGGAGCAGGTGGCTGACTTAATAGAAGCATCTTAAGTCATTTCATACTTCTCAGAGATCTAATGTGCTTGTCTTTGTGTTGTTAATTCTAGTCAGAAGTTTAAAATTTTTTTTTAGGGAATACAAACTCAGAAACCAACTTGATAAACTCCTTTAAGAGTCAGCTCAAGCATTACTTTCCTATAAAACCTTCCCTGTCTTTTCTAGGAAGACTTAGGTGTTACTGTCACTGTATATGCCTGCTGCACCTTAGATATATCCCTGTCATGACATTAATGATGTTGTATTATAATTTGCTGCATTTGTTCTCACTTAATTGTCAACAACTCAAGAGCAAGAGCCAAATTTTTGTTTTATTCATTTCCCCCTCTAGCCCAGGCTGGAAATGAGAGTATGTATCAGTAAGAGAATAGGATAAATGTGATGTTTATACTGTGGCTAAGGAGTCTTTCTTATGCTGGTTATTGGAGTTGGAAATGACATGTAGAGTCTTCTCCAACACCACAGTTCAAAAGCATCAATTCTTCGGCGCTCAGCTTTCTTTATAGTCCAACTCTCACATCCATACATGACCACTGGAAACACCATAGCCTTGACTAGACGGACCTTTGTTGGCAAAGTAATGTCTCTGCTTTTTAATATGCTGTCTAGGTTGGTCATAACTTTTCTTCCAAGGATTAAGCATCTTTTAATTTCATGGGTGCAATACCATCTGCAGTGATTTTGGAGCCCCCAAAAATAAAGTCAGCCACTGTTTCCCCTGTTTCCCCATCTATTTGCCATGAAGTGATGGGACCAGATGCCATGACGTTAGTTTTCTGAATGTTGAGCTTTAAGCCAACTTTTCCACTCTTCTCTTTCATTTTCATCAAGGGGCTCTTTAGCTCTTCACTTTCTGCCATTAGGGTGGTGTCACCTACGTATCTGAGGTTATTGCGACTGTATGGACTATAGCCCAGAAGGCTCCTCTGTCCATGGGATTCTCCAGGCAAGATTACTAGAGTGGGTTGCCATGCCCTCCGAGAGGGGCTCTTTCCAATCCAGGGTCCACACTCAGGTCTACCATGTTGCAGGCAGATTCTTTACCTTCTGAGCCACCAGGGAACCCCAAGAATACTGGAATGGGTAGCCTACCCCTTCTCCAGGGGATCTTCCTGACCCAGCAATTGAACCAGGGATTCTTTACCAGCTGAGCTATCAAGGAAGCTGACATTAGATCCTAAGACCTTATTAATCTTATAGTTGAAACTTTGTGCCCCTTATTAATCTCTCCTTATTCTCTCACTCTTCAGACCCTGGCAACCACTTTTCTACTCAATTTCTCTACATCTCATCTTGTTTTTAAGAGTCCATATGTAAATAGTAACACAGAGTGTTTGTTTTACTCTGTCTGGCTTATTTCACTAGACAATGGCACCCCACTCCCGTACTCTTGCCTGGAAAATTCCACGGACAGAGAAGCCTGGTAGGCTGCAGTCCATGGGGTCACTACTAGTTGGACACAACTGAGCGACTTCATTTTCACTTTTCACTTTCATGCACTGGAGAAAGAAATGGCAGCCCACTCCAGTGTTCTTGCTTGGAGAATCCCAGGGACGGGGGAGCCTGGTGGGCCGCTGTCTATTGGGTCGCACAGAGTCAGACACGACTGAAGCGACTTAGCAGCAGCAGCAATACCCTCAAAGTCCATCCACATTGTTGCAAATGACAGGATTTCCTTCTGTCTCGTGACTCAGTAATATTCCATTGTATATGTGTGTCCCGTCATCTTTATCCATTCCTCTGTAGATGGACACTTAGCTTGTTTCCATATTTTAGCCATTGTGAATAATGCATGCCAATATCCCTTCAAGAACCCTTTTTCATTTCCTTTGGATATATACTCTGAAATGAGATTGCTGGATCATGTAGTAGTTGTATTTTAAAATTTTTGAGGAACCCCTATGTTGTTTTCCATGCTGGCTGCACCAATCTTCATTCCCACTAAGAGTGTACAGAGGTTCCCTTTTCTCCGTATTCTCCCCAAAACTTGCCATCTTGTCTTTTTGATGATAGCCATTCAACAGTATTGGTATGAGGTGATATCATCTTGTGGTTTTGGTTTGCATTTCCCTGATAATTAGTGATACAGAACATGTTTTTATTAACAGGTCCCTGTTAACCATCTGTATGTCTTCTTTGGAAAAATTGTCTATTCAGTTCCTCTGCCCATCTTTTGATTGGATTGTTTGGGGGTGGATTGGCATCAGTTGAGCTGATGGTGTGTTATTCATATTATTTTTTCACTCATTCTATTACTGTGGTGCATTGAATTTCTTTTTTTTTTTTTTTTGCTTTGCCGGATTTTCATTGCTGTGCTTGGGTTTTCTCTAGTTGTGGCGAGTAGGGACTCCTCTTCACTGAGGTACATGGGCTTCTAACTGTGCTGGCTTCTCTTGTTGCAGACTATGGGCTCTAGGTGGGCGGGCTCAGTAGTTGTGGCACACGTGCTATGTTCCTTCATGGCATGTGGGATCTTCCCAGACCAGGGATTGAACCCATGTCCCCTGCCAATGGCAGGTGGATTGTCAACCACTGGACTACCAGGGGAGTCCCTGTTTGTTTTTTTGCTACTGAGTTTTGTGAGTTCTCTATTTTGATTGTGATATTATGATATATAAGAAATATATATTTGCTTATTCAGAAGGCTAAGACATATTTCTCATATATATTTTGTCTTCATGTACAGTTCCTGGCTCACAACTCTCAAAACCCTTGGGATTTCCTAAGTGCTGAGAGTGATAAAGGTGTTTTTTGTTATGTGAAAGAGGTAACTTTCAGAAGCACCTAAGGGTGGGGACTGGTGGCCAGGTAAACCAACCCTGTGACTACAGGACCCTTCTGCTCCACGCCCTGATTTCCAGAAAAGAGAGAGCTGTTTGAGGTTCAATCAAACACCATTGGCCAATGATTGAGTCAGTCATGTCTCTGAGGATGGCTTTTTGGTCCTTTTTGGAAAGCTTCCACGTTGGGGAACCAGAATGCTTCCATGTGCCACCATGTCAGGCCCCACATTCCGTGAGGACAGAAGCGCCTTTGTTCAGGACCTTGCCCTATGTCTCTGCATTTGGCTACTGATTCATAATCTTTATTGCCCCTTCATAATAAATTGGTAATCTAGTGAGTAAACAGGTTTTCCTGAGTTCTGTGAGCCATTCTAGCAAATTAATCAAACCCAGGGGGCAGTAGTGGGAACTTCTTATTTTAGCCAGTAGGTCAGAAGAACAAATGAGAACTGAAGTGGAGGACAGCTCCCTTGTGGGGCTGAGCTCTTTACTTGTGGTTTCTGATTCTATCTACAGGTAGTGTCAGAATTGAGTTGCATTTTTGGACACATTGCTTGTTGGTGTGGAGAAGCCTACCACACACATTGGAACTGGGTCCAAGAGGAACTCTGCAGGATATTTACCCCCTAACAGACGTATGGATTGTAAATATTTCCTCCTGTCTCACAGGTTGTCTTTCATTTTGTTGATGACTTCCTTTGCTATGTAGATGTTTTTCAGTTTGATGTAGTCACATAGTCCCACTGGTTTATTTTGCTTTTGTTGCCTTTGCTTTTGGTGTTATATCCAAAAAATCATTGCCAAGAGTGATGTCAAGGGGCTTACCCTTTATGTTTCATCTAGGAGTGTTATGGTTTCAAGTCTTACATTTAAGTCCATAATCCATTTTGAGTCAATTTTTGTGTATGGTGTAAGATAGGAGTCCAGGTTCATTCTTTTGCAAGTGGCTGCCTAGTTTTCCCAAAATCATTTATTGAGACTATCATTTCCCCATTATATATTCTTGGTTTCTTTGTCAAAAATTAATTAGCCATATATGCATGGCTAATTTCTGGGCTGTCTATTCTGTCTCAGTGATCTTTGTTTTTAGTTTTATACCAATATTGTACTGTTTTGATTACTATAGCATCATAATATAATTTGAAGTCAGGGTGTATGATACTTCCAGCTTTGTTCTTTCTCAAGATAGCTTTGGCTATTTGGAATTTTAGAATTCTAGAATTTTACAAACATTAGAATTGTTTGTTCTAGTCCTGTGAAAACTGCCATTGGAATTTTGATAGGGATTGCATTGAATCTGTAGTTTGCATTGGATTGTATAGATATTTTAATAATATTAATTCTTCCAATCCATGAGAACAGAATATTTTTCCATTTATTTATGTCTTCTTTAGTTTCTTTCTTCAATGTGTTATAGTTCTCAGTGTACAGATCTTTCACCTCCTTAAATTTTTTCCTAGGTACTTATATTCTCTTGATGCAATTATACATGAGATTGTTTTCTTAATATCTCTTTCTGATAGTTCATATTAGTGTATAGAAATGCAGCTGATTTTTGTACATTCATTTGTGTCCTACAACTTTACTGAATTTGATTATTAGTGTTAACAGTCTTTGGTGGCATTTTTAGGGTTGTCCACACATAATAGACAAAAATAGTGAAAATGAAGTCGCTCAGTCGTGTCTGACTCTTTGCAACCCCGTGGACTGTAGCTTACCAGGCTACTCTGTCCATAGAATTTTCCAGGCAAAAATACTGGAGTGGGTTGCCATTTCCTTCTCCAGGGGAACTTTCCACCCCGGGGATTGAACCCAGGTCTCCCACACGACTGGCAGATGCTTTACCCACTGAGCCACCAGGGAAGCCCAAGTTTGTTGAGGGCTTAGTTAATCTTTACAATAACATGGCAAGGAGGTGCTTTTATTATCTCCATCTTAGTGATCAGGAAACTGAAGCTTAGAGAGCTCGAGTAACTTCCCCAGTCTGGCCCCCACACAGCTCCTTCTGAGAGCCAAAGCAGCAGGAAGCCGAGGGGAGGCGAGCTCTAAGTGCGGCTCCTCCAGCCTCCGGCGCGCCGAGAGTCGTTCCGTGGTGTCTCTGTCACTCATTAGACCATGGTGGCACTGCGTCTTACGATGTATTGTCCTATGTGTGTGCATTATTGTTTTTTATTTTTAAAGATTTATTTATTAATATTTGTCCATTTATTTGGCTGTGTTGCATCATGTAAGACCTTTCATTGCATTTCACGGACTCTAGTTGTGGCTCACAGGCTCCAGAGCGTGAGGGCTGAGTAGTCGTGGAGTGTGGGCTTAGCTGCTCTAAGGCGTGTGGGATCTTGGACCAAGACCGAGGATCAAACCTGCGTCCCCTACACTGAAAGGCAGATTCTTAACCACTGGACCACCAGGAAAGTCCCTGGGTTCTTTTTTAAAAATACATTGTGAGCTCCTTGAAGATAGAGATCACGTTCCACCATAGCACTGCACACATGCCAAGCAAATAGTTTGGTAAGTCCTTATCCACCGGGGCTCTAAATTCCCTGAGGGTGGCTCAGAGGTTAAAGTGCCTGCCTTCAATGCAGGAGACCCGAGTTCGATCCCTGGGTCAGGAAGATCCCCTGGAGAAGAAAATGGCAATCCACTCCAGTATTCTTGCCTGGAGAATCCCATGGACAGAGAAGCCTAGCAGGTTACAGTCCACGGGGTCACAAAGAGTTGGACATGACTGAGCAACTTCACCTCACCTCACCTCAAACCGTAGGTATAGAAATTCAGAAAACTACATCTTAAAGATCTCCTAGGCTTCTAAGTCTCATTTAAGAGTTGAAGAAACTGGGGCCTAAAAAGTGGAATCAAAGCTAGTCTCAACCCTTTTTTCAGGGTAGGGCCATCCTAAGGTATCCTCTCCTACCCTCACCAGTCTTGTGAGCAGTGCTGAAACTCTGTGTATAATTATCCAGTAGATGTTAAGACCTTGGGATCCAATGACCATAAGACAAGAAAACTCTGATGTCATTGCTGGTCAGTCAGGTTTATAGCTGGAACTGAAGGAAGCTAGCGATCATCTTGTTTAGTTGTAGGGGAAGTAACAGGCCCAGAGATGGCAAGGGACCTAGTACTCATCAGCTGGCCAAGGGTAATCAATTAAATGGCACTCCCCTGCCCAGAGGGAGCTAGGACACAGGGGACACATGTGGCCTTTCCCTGGCTGGAGTGTGTATGTCTAGGTGGGAGTGGGGTTGCTCTCTTCCCAAGTCTGGCCAGCTTAGGGAACACTGTCCACGCTTCAGCAGGCCTATCAGTGACTCGCCCCTGTGTTCACCCGCTCTCCTCCATTCTCCAAACAGTAGACGCCACCCTGAGGCCTGGGCACAAGCTGCAACCTAAGTCCACCACGCCTTCCATCATCCTCCACCAGCCCTTCCCTTCTCAGCACCACCTCTGGCCCAGCGAGCAGGTTAGGACCGTCACACATGCACAGATTATAACCGGGCTGCCCTGTGTCTTCCGTCTGCCCACTGCAGTCCATGGGGTCGCTAGGAGTCGGACACGACTGAACGACTTCTTTCACTTTTCATTTTCATGCATTGGAGAAGGAAATGACAACCCACTCCAGTGTTCTTGCCTGGAGAATGCCAGGGACGGAGGAGCCTGGTAGGCTGCCATCTCTGGGGTCACACAGGGTCGGACACGACTGAAGCGACTTAGCAGCAGCAGCAGCTGCCCTGTGTCCCCAGGTGACAGAAGCGTCTCCACTCTGTATCACTGTGCAGAAGCTAAGGGCCAGAGGAAGCCATTGCTTCCTTGAAGGCAGTGTGGGCACCAGCCAGTCGTGCTAATTGAAGCATTAAAGAAAGCTGTGTAGTCCTCACTAGACTTGCACAGTGACCTTCCTCAGGGGTCGAGCCCTTCCCTCCCGTGCACTCACAAGCACAGTACGGAGCAAAGAAGAGCACTTCCTGAAAGCTGAAAGGGATAGTTCCCAACAGCCCTGCTGAGACAGTGCAGGGAGGCTGAGCTCCCCACGGGCAATCAGTCACGCTGTCCCAGGGGCAGGAAGTTGGGGAGGTGAACTGCAGGGAAGCTCACTGTCTGGAGACAGAGGACCCCTCCCCCCAGCTGTGCTTCCACAGAGAGCCAGGAGCTGGTTATCCCTTTCCCCCAGGGCTGCACACAGGGGAGGGGAAAGATTCTCACCTCTCCTCATGGCTAACTCCAACCGCTGAAGAACTGATCTCTCGGCCTCCTTGTCTGCACTCAAGACCCCAAACACCACTGAGGACAGTCTCACCATCAGGCAGATGGCTCGTGCTTGTGTCCAACTCTTTGTGACCCCGTGGATGGTAGCTGGCCAGGCTCCTCTGTCCATGGGGATTCTCCAAGCAAGAATACTGGAGTCGGTTGCCATGCCTTCTTCCAGGGGATCTTCCCGACCCAGAGATCGAACCCGCATCTATCTTGCGTCTTGTGCATTGACAGGCTGCTTCTTTACCACGATGCTAACTTGGAAGCCCCCAGGCAGATGGGTTCCACTGTAACGGAGGATCATCAACCCCACATGCACCAAAGCGTGGCTGACAATTTTACTGGATTTCTGGGTCAGTTCACATCCCTATCAACACTGTTCCAAACCTTCTCCACTCCCCTGAGTGCCCTCACCTCCACCCTCCCTTTCCTCAGAAGTCATGTCTCCTAGTTCCTCTTTTGTGTTGAAATTGTTAGTCGCTCTGGCATGTCTGACTGCAACCCCACGGACTAAAGCCCGCCAGGCTCCTCTGTCCATGGAATTCTCCAGGCAAGCATACTGGAGTGGGGAGCCATTCCCTTCTCTAGGGGATCTTCCCGACTCAGGAATCAAACCGGCATCTCCTGTATTGCAGGCAAATTCTTTACCATCTGAGCCACCAGGGAAGCCCACCAAATGTCTCAGCCACCTAGACTTCCCTTGCTCTTGCTCGCCATTACGCTGGAAGAGTTTTCCTGTCTACTCTCTAACCGAGAGCCACCCACCACTTGTGTATTATACCCCATTCTCCTCCACCTTCCTACAGTGAATCTTAGCTGTAATTTAGCCAACCTTTCTGTTGTCTATTTAGTCTCTTCCTCTATACTCAGTCCGTCTCATACTTTTTTTTTTAATGTATTCATTTAGCTGCACCAGGTCTTACTTGCAGCACGTAAGATATTTCGGCTGAGACATACGAACTCTTGGTTCTGGCATGTGGGATCTAGTTCCCTGATCAGTGACTGAGCACGGGCCCCTGCACTGAGAGCGAGGAGTCTTAGCCGCTGGCCTACCAGGGAAGTCCGCTTCTCGTGGTTATTTAAACAAATTCATATCTCTCTCATTAAAAAAGAGATTAACATACATCCTTTTCTGTCTGCGGCCTTCTTTCTCTGTTCCTGCACACAATCTAATTCCTCCCTTTAACGTTCAGTACACTCCAATCCGACTTGCACTGTGATTACTCTCCTGAAGCAGCTTTTTCAGTGGTCGTCAGGGATATTCATGATCAACTCAGTGGTCATTTTTCAGTCCTCATCTTGCCTCTTCAGCATTTGACTCTGTTGAGTGGTTATACATGACCATTCTCTCTCTTAAAAAAAAAATCTTCCCTTACCCTCTACGACACAACAGTCCCCTTGTTTGATTTCTCTGTCTTTACCCGCCTTGCTCAGTCTCCTGTACAAACTTATCTTTCTCTACCTAGCCATTCATGGTTAGAGTTCAAGGCATAAAGTTCTCTTTAAGTGTCTTATTCTAACGTGCTTTTGCACACTACACTGAACTGTCTTGTGAAAATGTTAAAATCAGCTTTTTATTATAAACATCTTCCCATGTCTGCAGAATTATTTTAGTGGGGGTATCTTACGCATGTGCTATAACTTATTTACTCAGTCTCCTACTGTTAGTCATGTGCATGCGCGCTAAGTCTCTTCAGTCGTGTCTGACTTTGCGACCCTATGGACTGTAGTCTGCCAGGCTTTTCTGTCCATGGGAATCTCCAGGCAAGAATACTGTAGTGGATTGCCATTTCCTCCTCCAAGGATCTTCCTGATCCAGGGATCGAACCCAGGGTCAGTCGAACCCTGCGTCTCCCACGTCTCCTGCATTGGCAGACAGGTTCTTTACCACTAGCACCTCCTGGGAAGCCCATTGTTGGTCACATAGGTCCTTTCTAATACTTCTGCCTTCGTAAGTAGCACGATGACAATCACCCTTATACGACTCTCTTGCATGTGATTAGATGAGAGATGCTAATATTAGTGACTACTATCCAGTCAGTAAGAAACTGCTATGTGGAAACTGGGAATTTGGGGGAAATGTACACTTCATTTTTGAGGTCAGTAGCATAGAAGAAGCTATCTAGGTAGCCCACAGAGCAGTACTGAGAAGGACAGACTCTTAGGCAGAAAAAAACCCGGCTTGGTCAAATATATACATACACACACACACACACACACATACACACACACACACATATACACACATACATATATATATCTGCTCTTTCCCTATTCTTCCAAGTTTTCAACTTGGAAGTTACCATCTCAGATGAAAAGAGGTTCTGGGCAAGGCATCACTCACACTGGGAGCCACGGGGCATTGGCCTTATTCCCACTTTAGACTTCAGCAGAGGAGCCAGTCCTGATAGAGTCAAATGGATCTTAAATGACCTCAGAGGTCTGTGAGGACATGGATGGACTGGAGAGGTCTGCAGGGCCTGAGATGAGTCCTGGACCTGATCTGTCAGGCCCAAACTTGGGTAGCTGCAGGACAAGTAAGTCAGCAAAAGTCAGTGCCAGAAAGGCGGCAAGAGTATGCTGATAGCAGACAGGATGGGGCATGGCCTCGAGAGTGAAAGAGAATTGTGGGGAAAGGAGGAGGGTTGGCACAGACAACGTGGGCTCTGCTTCATCTCCCCCAATATTTCCTGTCAGAGAGCCCCAGGGCCCAGTCCTGGACTCCCACCTGCTCTGTCCTTCCTTCCTTTGTGATCTCACCCAGACCCATGGCTTTGAGTGTTAACACTATCCATACAGAGATGATCCCAACCTCACACCTCTAGCCTGACCTCCAGCCTAAGCACACGACCAGTGCGTCCCGATGAAGAGCTGGCACCCCCACTGGGGTGTCTAACAGGCGCCATCTCACATTTTACACACAAAGCTTGACTCCTAACTTTACCTCCTTGCCTCCCTGGCTAAATCTGATTTCAGCTCAGGTAATGGCAATATCACTCTTCCAGTTTCAAACCAAAACCTTCATTCGTGTATTTATTTTTTCCGTGCTGGGTCTTTGCTGGGGTCCACGGGCTTCCTTAGCTGAGGAGCACAGGCTCTAGGGCACTCAGGCTCAGTAGCTGCAGTATGTGGACTCCCTAGATGTGCTATGTGGGCCTAGTTGTCCTGTGGTGTGTGGGGTCCTAGTTCCCTGACCAGGGTTAGAACCCATGTCCATCGAATTAGAAGGCAGATTCTTAACCCTGGACCACTAGTAAAGTCCTCAGGCCAGAAACTTGAAGTCATCCTTGACGTCCTCTTTTTCTCACAACCTGCATCCAACTCATAATCAAATCCTGATCTTTAAAAACATATTCAGGTTTGCCTTCATCCATGAAAAGTTGGACTTAACTATCTCTCTATAAACAATGGAAAAACTGGATCAAAGATATGGAACAACTATTTCCAGACATTGGATCAGAGGCAAGACGGGACTGTGATCCCTCGGGGAAAGGAAGCAAATGAGGTGAGCCCTCAATCGTGGAGGCAGAGGCAATTTTCAGATTGCATGGCCCCCAGTACAGAACCAGCCACTTGTGGGAAGCTGATTACATTTGTTCTTCTTCCCCGTGAAAGAGAGAACAGTTTATCTTGACTGGGATTAAAACATCTTGCATTAACTCTGGGAAGAAGCCGTACTCCCAGAATTATAGTACCTGTGACATACAACGGGTAATTACCATTTTAATTCACTCCGTTTCACAAGTTTTCAACTATATCCATACAGAAAAATGTCTCTGTAAGAACAGTTAAGTCCTGACGGAAGTCAATATTAAAATGTTATTTGCTTTCTGCCTCATTTTATAGAAAGATACTTATTCTCTGTCAAACAAGAAAACACTGTACAATGGAGGACCTCTGTATTCCCAAAAGCCCTATGTCAGTTCACTCTACAAACATCTGATGAGTGCCTGCTATGTATCAGGCAAAGAACACGAAGAACAGAGGGATCAATGGGCAAACAAGCTCCAAAGCAGGCACTTATCTACTAGACTACCCGAAATCAAGGACCAAGTTTCATTTCAGACACCTGATGGTAATTTTTTAGGGGTGTGCATTCAAGCAATCTGTTTAATCTGCATATTAAAGAAGTCCAATTATAAGATCACTTAAGATTTATATTAGTTTATTTTACCAATATTTAATATTATTAGCTATTATTATTTACAGTTTCAATTCAAGAAGAATAAAAAGAAAAACTAACTAGTATGTTTATTTGATATTAAATAACAGCATATAGAAAATTTTAAAGTCCATATCTATATAATAAAGTATACTTTTTAAATGTCTAACTTAAATAACCCAGTCTCCTGCATTGCAGGCAGACTCTTTACCATCTGAGCCACCAGGGAAGCCCCAAATTAAAAAACATATTTTATTAACCCCAAGAGGATCCTGGACTTATTTATAAAATGTAAAGATATAAAATAAGGAAAAGAAAACAGAGGAGAAAGTCTTTGAGATCTAGGGCTAGGCAGTGAGTTCTAAGAATTGACCCCGAAAGTTTGATCCATACAAGGAGAAGGTGATAAATCTGACCTCACTAAAATTAAGAGCTTCTGCTCAATAAAAGACTGTGAAAAGGATGAAAGAGAAGCTATTGGGAGAAAATGTGTGCAAAGCATATACCTTTCAATGGACTGGTATCCAAAATACATAAAGAACCCTTAAAACTCAATAGTAAAAAAAAAAAATAGTCCAGTTAGAAAATGGACAAAAGATACAGACATTTCACTGAAGATATCCAGTGTTCTTGCCTAGAGAATCCCAGGGACGGCGGAGCCTGGTGGGCTGCCGTCTGTGGGGTCGCACAGAGTCAGACACGACTGAAGCGACTTAGCAGCAGCAGCAGCAGACAGATGGAAAATAAACGTATGGCCAAAAAGTTCCATAGCATTAGCCACTAAAGAAAAATAAAACCACAAGGAGATGTCACTACACATTTACTAAATAAATAACTGTGACATCAAATGCTGGTGAGGATGTAGGAAAACTGGCTCCCTCACATTGCTGGCAGGAATGTGAAATGGTATAGTGGCACTGGAAAACAGCTTGGCAGGTTTGTTGTTATTGTTTTTAATAAAACTGAACATAAAATTGCCTTATGACCCAGCAATTACGCTCTTGGGCATTAATTCCAGAGAAATGAAGGCTTCTGTTCACACGAAAACCTATACACAAATGTTCATAGTTGCTTTATTCATGACCGCCAAAGGAAAAAAAAAAAAAGGAAACAGTCCAGCTGTCCTCCAATGCTTGAAAAGTTAAACAAACTGTACATTCATACTGTAGAATACTCAGCAATAGAAAAGAATGAACGATTGGTGAACACAACTCGGATGACTCTTCAGGGAAGTATACTGAGTGGAAAAAGCCAATTCTAAAAGGTTATGCTTTGAATGATTCCATTTATTAAGTCGCTTTTTTGAGGGACTTCCCTGGCGATCCAGTGGTTAAGGTTTCACCTTCCAGGGCAGGGGATGCAGGTTCACTTCTTAGGATCCCTTGATGGCATGCTTGACGGCCACAAAAACCAAAGCATTTAAAAAAAAAAAAAAGGCCCAAAAGCGTATTAAAGCAAATTCAATAAAGACTTTAAAAATGGTCCACATCAAAAATCTTTTTAAAAAATTTAGAGACGGTGAAACATGGAGAACAGATGAATGGTTGTCAGAGGCTAGGGACTGGGGAAAGGAGAGGGAGAAGCAGCAGTCAAGACAGGGAATCCTGTGGGGCTGGAACTGGGCTGTATCTTGACTGCAGAGGTGGATAAACAGACCTACACACATGATACGATCGTATAGAAAGAAGCACATACAACAGACTCACGGGCACAGAAAGACGGAGAGGCGAAACTGGAGCAATCCGAATTGTAATGGGCTTCCCTGGTGGCTCAGATGGTAAAGAATCCAGCTGCCACATGGGAGGCCTAGGTTATGCATGGCAACCCACTCCAGTATTCTTGCCTGGAGAATTCCATGGACAGAGGAGCCTGGTGGGCTACAGCCCATGGGGTCACAAAGACTCAGACATGACTGAGCGACTAACACACTGATCTGTAATCATGTCCGTCTCCCACCTGCAGCACTGTACTATTTTTGCAAGATGCTACCCTTGGGGGGACACTGGGTAAAGAGTACATTGGATCTCTCTGGAATTGTTTTTTTACAACTGCATATGCATGTATAATTATCAAATAAAGGTTTAACTTTAAAACGACACCTTCCTGGTTGATATTCTAGGTTTGGATGGGCTTTTTCTGCCAGGAGAGCCTGGGTCAACACCGCAATCCAACGGCTTGTTGGAGTGTTAGATCCACTGACACAGGACTAAGTGTAACCTTGCCTTGGAACCTGGGCCTCACTCTTCAGCAAAGGTGGGAGTGGGTACATGACCTGGGATCCCCTAGTCCTAGCTCACATCCAGAAGCTGATAGTGGTGAAGTGGCTGCTTAATGATGCAGTTGAGACACCAGCTTGGAGCTGATATCACCCTAATCAACCACCATTATATTCTGCTGTGGAAGACTGATGCTGAAGCTAAAACTCCAATATTTTGGCCACTTGATGTGAAGAGCTGACTCATTGGAAAAGCCCGTGATGTTGGGAAGGGTTGAGGGCAGGAGGAGGAGAGGGCAACAGAGGATGAGATGGTTGGATGGCATCACTGACTCAATGGACATGAATCTGAGCAAACTCCAAGGGATAGTGAAGGACAGGGAAGCTTGGTGTGCTGCAGTCCGTGGAGCAAGAGTCAGACACAACTTAGCAACTGAGCAACAACAATATATACTACTGTGTCCCCAACAGATGGAACACATATGTCCAGGAACCATGGTAGACCTGGACATGGTAGACTCCAGTGACCTTGTGGAATTTCTACATCCAGTCCCTGTAACTTTAGGCCCTATGTATGGGTCTAGAGGCTCTGATTCTCATAGGAATAATGTTTCCACCAGGAGGAGGCATAGCAGGCGTTCCGGTAAGTTGTAAGCCATGGCTGCTGCCTGGTAACTGCAAGTTCCTCATGCTAAGAGACCAGCAGACAGTGAAAGGATCACCAGGCTGGCCGAGGTGATTGACTCTGACGATCAGAAGGCTGTTAAACTGTGGAGACAGGGAGGAATACTTCTGGCATTCCTGTAATCCATGGGAGCCTCTCCTGATAGTCCTCCTTCCTATCATAAAGGTACATGGAAAAGTGTAGCGGCCTCGATCAGAGGAGGACATGGTAACCCACTGCTCACATCCCTTGGGGATGAGGGTCTGGGTCACAACACTTGGAACAGCAGAGGTGCCAGCCAAGGGTGAGGGCACTCTGGAGTGGGCAGTACAGGAGGGAGATGCTGCGTATTCATTATGGTCTCAGGACTGCAGTACTAGGGGGAGAGGTCGGGGGTGACTCATTCATCTTGCTAAACTTCCTTAAGCTCCCCCAGGGGAACAGACCATCCAGAATCCCGGAGAAGCTCTTCCCCGATGGAGTGGATTTGAACGTCACAGGAGGTGGGCGTATAACAGACAGGACGATGCTCAGTCCCGGTCCCCCCTTCAGGACTGAGACCTGCATTCCCTCAGCATCCAGGAGTGTTGCCTATGATGGCTCACGGCTGTGTCCCTCTCTGAGCAGCAATGTCAGCTGAAAGGAGCTTCCTTGGCTCGTTTCTGCACACCCTCGCTGGGGCGTGCTGCACACCCACAACCAAAGACCTGTCAATCTGGGGCTACGAATCCTTGCTCAGTGCTTTGGTATGGGGTACCTCTATCCAAGGGCCATCTCAAAATTAGCTTGTTCAAAACCAAACTTTTTCAAAGAAAAAAAAACAAACTTTTTTCTTTAAACTTAAGAAGTGGATTTATTTAGAGAGAAACACACTCCACAGAGTATTGGCCATTTTTGAAGGCCAGAGTGGCCAGCAGCCAAACTCTTGGAGTCCTCTTGAAACATGTCCACTTCTCCATTTCAGTAAATGCCAATCACGTGCCTCCAGTTGTCCAGTCCAAAACATTGGAATTTTGAGTTCACTCTCTCTGTCTTCCCAAACATCTAATATACCAGCAGATCCTGTTGGCTGTAGCTTTGTGGCCACAATTTGACTGGTTCTTGGCACTACCACTGCTGACCGTCTGCTCCAGCTCCCTATAATCTCTCACTGCAACATGCTACAGCCTCCTAACTGGCCCCCTGCCTCCATGCCTGTCCCTTTCCTCTCTTCCATGCAAGCAGACAGAATGATCATCATGTCTCTAACAAATTCTCCGAGAGGCTTCTTATCACACTCAGGCTACAAGTTAAAACCTTTACAACAGCCTGTACCACCTGTCTGACCTCCAGTCCAGCCACTCCACCCCTCCCTCTGCCTGCTCCAGCCTCTGTTCTATGCTGTTCCTCAAGCTTGCCAAGGATGCTTCTGCCCCAGGGCCATTGTACTTGCCTCTCCTCTACCTGGAGTGCTGTTCCTCGAGATAGCCACACCCTTCAGTTTCCTTGGGGCTCCACTCCGATATCACCTCATTCAGCACATGTTTCCTGTCCATCTTACACGTAACAGCAAAACTCCATCCCCACCTTATCACCACCCCGCTCTCCCAACCCTCCTTGTGTGATCCTTACCAACTGACTTCACTTTGATTATTTGTTTATCTACCTGCCTCCATTAGAGGGAAAGCTACACAAGAAAGGGAACTTTGTCGTTTGTTTACTGCACCATCTCTCTAGTTCCTATAACAAAGCTTGGGATATAGTAGCTACTCAAAAAATATGTATTTGTGGGATGAACCAATCAAGTTTCAGGGACTTTATCATTGAGGCTTTCACACTACCCACCCGCTGCACTCCTGAATAATACATCCTGAATTGCAGACACACCAGGACCACCATGGGAGCGCCAGGCATCACGTGCAACACACCTTCTTAGTGACCCAATACACACCTCAAGTGCAAGTGCCTCTCAGATGTGAACTCACTGTCCTGAACCATCTGGATCACAGTGAGACTCAAAGATTCCAGAAGGAAGAGACTTGAGCCTGCAAGAGTTCCCCTAGTTGGTACTTTTAGCCACAGTGGGAGGGGGGTGTTCATGAGGAATGATTCTTTTCAGTTCAGTTCATTCGCTCAGTCGTGTCTGACTCTTTGCAACCCCATGAATTGCAGCACGCCAGGCCTCCCTGTTCATCACCAACTCCCAGAGTTCACTCAAACTCACGTCCATCAAGTCAGTGATGCCATCCAACCATCTCATCCTCTGTCGTCCCCTTCTCCTCCTGCCCCCAATCCCTCCCAGCATCAGGGTCTTTTCCAATGAGTCAACTCTTCCCATGAGGTGGCCAAAGTACTGGAGTTTCAGCTTTAGCATCATTCCTTCCAAAGAACACCCAGGGCTGATCTCCTTTAGAATGGACTGGTTGGATCTCCCTGCAGTCCAAGGGACTCAGAGTCCTCTCCAACACCACAGTTCAAAAGTATCAGTTCTTTGGTGCTCAGCTTTCTTCACAGTCCAACTCTCACATTCATACATGACCACTGGAAAAACCATAGCCTTTTAGGAACTCACAAAAATACTTCAGCTGTAATTCCTTTTAGAATCAGAAGAGAGGTGAGTATAATAATAATATTTGATAATAAATCCAGCTTGGATTATTATATCAACAGTCATGAGATGGAATTTTTAATATTTTCTTATGGAGGAAACAACCCAGAAAGGTGGAAGGGACCCACAAAAGCCACAGTGTGACCCCACCTGACACAGCACGCCTTTAAAGCTCTGGCTAATGTCAAGAGCCAGACAACAGAGGACGAGATGGTTAGATGGCATCACCAACTCGATGGGCATGAGTTTGAGCAAGCTCCGGGAGCTGGTGATGGACATGGAAGCCTGGCATGCTACAGTCCAGGGGGTCACAAAGAGTCGGACTGAGCAACTGAACTACACCGAACTGAATGTCAAGAGCCAGCAGGACAGGGAGACAGAGGGGAACTGACATTCAGCAGGCTTTCTCATTGGGTTGCCTCCCCAGTCCATCTTTTCAGCCCTATGCTGTCAAAGGGGAAACTGAAGCCCTGAACAGTGAAGTGATTTCACCTGTTGCCATCAAGACAGTAAACGGCCGGCTTCCCTCGTGGTCCACTGGTTAAGAATCTGCCTTGCAATTCAGGGAACAATGCAATCCCTGATCTGAGAAGATCCCATATGCCACAGGGGCAACTAAGCCTGTGTACCATGACTACTGAAGCCCTGTGCTCTGCTGCAAGAGAATCCACCGTAATGAGAAGCCCACGCACCACAACTAGAGAGTAGGCCCCACAAGGCAATGGCAGCCCACTCCAGTACTCTCGCCTGGAAAATCCCACGGGTGGAGGAGCCTGGTGGGCTGCAGTCCATGGGATCACTAAGAGTCGGACACAACTGAGCGACTTTCCTTTCACTTTTCACTTTCATGCATTGGAGAAGGAAATGGCAACCCACTCCAGTGTTCTTGCCTGGAGAATCCCAGGGACGCAGGAGCCTGGTGGGCTGCGGTCTGTGGGGTCACACAGAGTCAGACATGACTGAAGGGACTTAGCAGCAGCAGCAGCCACAACTAGAGAACGCCCGGGCACAGCAGCAAAGACCCAGCACAGCCAAAGATGAAGATAAATAAGTAAAAATAAATTCTTTTTAAAAAGTGAAAAAGACAGTCAACAGCTCAGTTCTGAGCCTAGAACAGTGGAGACCCAGCCCCGGGCTCCGTAACCCCTGCAGCTTCCAGAGAGTGCCTGCACGGTTGCAGGCTCCGATCATGGTTAGATGCTGTTCTCAGCTCTGCCCCTGCCAGCCGGAGGCTGCCCTGCACCCTGCCCCCTGAGTCACCCCAGCTCAACCCGGCCCTACAAGAGCCTGAATTTTCCTCTTCTGCCTCAGCCCCAGTGCCACACCCCTGCCCCACCTTTGACTCCCGGTCTTAATCATGATGCCCCACCCTATGCCTGGGCAGGCCCGGCTGCCTTCTTGTACCTGTCAGTGCTTCCAGAGAACAATAACTTTGTCCTGAGGAGGAAAAGAGCAGCCTGGGAGAGACTTGTGCTTATGACCCCCAGTGCAGTCTGGGTGCCAAACCCTTCCTCCTGACACCCAGGAAAAGGCCTGCAAAGATGGTAAAGGCCCGTTCCGTCTGCATCTAGCCCTCCCCAGCACATGTTCAGGGGTAGGTAGGTCCTTCCTGACCCCCAAGCAAAAATTCTTTAAGGGAGCCACCTCAGTCTCCTCCATCTCCTGCCCCTGTTTGTGTGTGTGCACAGTCATGTCCGCCTCTTTGTGACCCCATAGACTGAAGCCTGTCAGGGTCCTCTCCCTGTGGAATTTTCCAGACAAGAATATTGGAGCGGGTTGCCATTTCCTACTCCAGGGGAACTTCCTGACTCAGGGGTAGAACCCACATCTCTTACGTCTCCTGTACTGGCGGGTGGATTCTTTAGCACTGTGCCACTCCTGTCTGGTGGCTTCTAAAAAGGAGCAAGTGGGCAGAATTCATGATCCAGAAGAGGAGCTAGAAAGAGAAGTGTGAACTTGGGAACAGAAGGGCCTAATTGAATTACAGCTCTGTGGGTCAGTAATTTAACTTCTCCAGATGTAATTAAAACTTGCAAAACACAAAAAGAGAGAGGGGGGCTTCCTTGGTAGTCCAGTGGCTAGTGGTCCAGTGGCTAAGACTCCAAGTTCCCAATCCCTGGGTTCAATCCCTCCTTAGGGAACTAGATCACACATGCCGCAACAAAGAGCCAATGCAGCCAAATAAATAAAAATTTTCTTAGAAGAGAGAGAACAAAATGTTCTTAAAGTGGCTAGCACAGAATCTGGAATCAGGCTGTGCCAATAAATGTTAGTGAAGTTTTATGCCAAGTATGCCTTCCACCCTAATTTGCCTGGTTTTGTGGTTGGTATATTTCTGGCTTTTCTCCCTAATTCATTACACATTTACTGAATCCATCCATGTTGGCCACTATGTAAGCTCTGGAGACACAACACCGAGTAGAAGAAATCTTTGCCTCTGAAGATCTCATGCTCTGATGGGGCTGCAGAGAAGCAAGCCGTCAACGACGGTACATTGTGGGAGTTGTCCAGCTCTGGATCTTAAGTCAGGGTGCTGCCATCAGGGAACCAACAAGTCAGATGGCAGAGACGCACTCAGCATTTAATTGGGCAATGCATAAATAAAAACAAGAAACCAAATCATGTTGTAAACAGGAAGGACCAGGATGGGTAACAGGAAAATGAGACCTGGCATTTGACCGTTCTATAAAGTAGGAGGCATAAACCTAGCTATTCTTGCTATTCTTCCAAAGAGAGAAGCCCCAGTAGGGTTCCTGGGGGTTTGCCTTATGATTTTTCTACATGACAACAGAAATATTAGTATTGGCTTTATGAGTAGGTTGGGTAGGCTGCCACCGATGTGTGTGCTCTGAGAGAAACAAGAGGGTGCCTCAGGGGAATGCCAGAACACCTCCTTGTGTCACTATTCCTGGAAGTCCTTCATCATAGGCAGTCCTCAAGGACACTTTCAGCCATCACCGTCTTCCTCTAAAAGCATTTACTCCAGAGAGATGTGCCTTTGCTCTGGCTGTTCCTTTGCTTAGGCTGCTCTTTTCCACACACAAGCAAAGCCTATTTGGAGTCATTCATGCCCAGAGCGCTTCCTCGGGGCTTCTCTTCTGGCCTGTCTTCCTCTTTGGAGGACTCATACTGCTGCTGTGAGACGCTGATCCGACAGATTTGGTCTCCTGTGGCTTCTTGATTGGATTCTGTGTGTGTGTTGTGTGTATTTGTGTGTACGTGCTCATACACTTCCTAATCAGCATGTCTGTCAATTACAGGTACCCCCACCTTTCGAAAGCTTTTACGAAGGGCCTACATTAGGACCTGTTTTCATTAACCAAAAGAAATCCAAAGGGGTTTTCACTTTTATGAGAAAAGATAATTTCTTCTTCACTTTATACCATCTCCGCTTAGGAAACGCTTTGTAGAAGCACTCTGTTTTTGGATAGTGGGGGAAACCTGTATCCATCTTGTTCCATTACAAATTACCCCAAAACTTAAAACAGCTGTTTATTTACTCACAACTCTATAATACGGGCTAGAATCAGTTGATGGTCCTTCTGATGATTGGCTTGATGTCGCTCATGCAGCTGTCATTGTCTGGAGGATCAACTATGATGGAAAAACCCAAGAGGACTTCACTCATGTGTCTGATTCTCAGTTGAGGAAATTAGAACAGCTAGGAACTGGCTGGTCCCTCTTTCCATGTGGTGTGTTGTTCTCTGGGGCCTCTCTTCATAACCTCCTCTCCAGCAGGTCATCCTGGGCTTTTTAACAGTATGGCAGCTGAGTTCCAGAAGGCAACATTTCCAGAAGTAGAGCCCTGCTGTGCAGGCACTTATCTAGTTGCTTCACGTTTGTTAATATCTCACAAGGAAGTCACACAACCAAACCCGGAGTCAACGAGGGAGAGGACTTAAAACGGGTATGACTCATGGGCAGTATGGTTTGGGGGGAAATGTGTCCACCAGTATCTAACACAGTCTATAAACAGAGTAGAGACTGTATTTTTTTTTAGTGTTGACATTTACCAGCATAGTCTAGAGTATATTGGTAGACGCTCCATAAATACCTGTTGACTGACAAATGAAGAATGTAGTTAACTGCAAGCAAAGCTCTGTAGGATGGGCCTGGCAGGGAGAGCTAAAGCTGCTCCATGAAGAAACTAGAAGCCTGAAATCCGGGAAGGTGATTGAACACCAAACAGAAAAGAGTGGGTTTTAGTGAATTTAACTATTTCCTTCCCTAGTGATTTCAAACCCAGAAAAATCAAAGCAAGAAATAGCAGAAGAAACCAAAATATGCTCAGCTCAGCACCATGTTCAGCCTCATGGAGGAGATGAAAGAAAAGAGGGCCTTTGAGGTCACTGGAGAAACAAGAAATAAATACAGGAAAACTCAAATATCACAAAGTCTAATAAAGTTTGTTTGATTTATTTACTTTTGGCTGCACTGGGTCTTTGTTGCTGTGCACAGCCTTTCTCCAGCTGTCACGACCGAGGGCTACACTCTAGCTGCCGTGGGCTTCTTACCGCAGTGGCCTCTCTTGTTGCGGAGCACAGGCTTTAGAAGCTGTGGCTCATGAGCCTAGTTGCCCCACAGCACGTGGAATCTTCCGTGGGCCCTGCATTGGCAAGCATATTTGTAACCACTGGACCACCAGCAAATTCCCCT
The DNA here is from genome assembly GCA_006408675.1 of Madoqua kirkii. Lineage (NCBI taxonomy): Eukaryota > Metazoa > Chordata > Mammalia > Artiodactyla > Bovidae > Madoqua > Madoqua kirkii. The sequence continues at coordinate 47,687 of SJYC01114530.1, read as the reverse complement.
GTTTTTAGCATAGTTCATATCACATAATAGACACTCATGAAAAGTGGCAGGAAGAACAGAGTATGGTCAGGAAATGAAAAATAGGTTAGTCTAGGGTTCAGCAAACTACAACCCACAGGCAAATCCTGCCCTCTGTCAGTATTTATAAATAAAGTTTAATTTGAATAGAGCCATCAGTTCCGTTCAGTCGCTCAGTCATGTCCGACTCTTTGCAACCCCATGAATTGCAACACGCCAGGCCTCATTGTCCATCACCATCCCCGGAGTTCACTCAGATTCACGTTCATCTTTTTACTGTTGAGTTGTATGAATTATTTGTAGTTTTTGGATGTTAACCGCTTATCAGATATATGACTTGCAATCCTCTCTCTCTTTCTGTAGATTGCATTTTCATTTTGTTGATGGCTTCTTTCACTGTGCTGAGCTTTTTAGTTTCATGTAGCGCCACTTATTAATTTTTCCTTTTATTGCTTTTGATTTTGGTGTCATGTCCTGGAAACTGTTGCCAAGACCAATGTCAAAGAGTTTTCTCCTATGTTTTCTTCTAGGAGTTTTATGGTTTCAGGTCTTATTTTTAAGTCTTTAATCCATTTAAAGTTAATTTATGTGAGTGACAGAAGAGCAATCCAATTTCATTCTTTATCTCTAAGGTACTCCCTTATCCACAGGTTTATTTTCCAAGGCTTTAATTACCTGCAATCAACTGCAGTTAGGAAATATTAAATTAAAAATTCCAGAAACAAACAATTCATAGTTTCATGTCCTGGAAACTGTTGCCAAGACCAATGTCAAAGAGTTTTCTCCTATGTTTTCTTCTAGGAGTTTTATGGTTTCAGGTCTTATTTTTAAGTCTTTAATCCATTTAAAGTTAATTTATGTGAGTGACAGAAGAGCAGTCCAATTTCATTCTTTATCTCTAAGGTACTCCCTTATCCACAGGTTTATTTTCCAAGGCTTTAATTACCTGCAATCAACTGCAGTTAGGAAATATTAAATTAAAAATTCCAGAAACAAACAATTCATAGTTTTAAATTGCATGTTGCTCTGAGTGGTTAAATCTCATTCCATCCCACTCCATCCTGCCTTGGATATAAATTATTTCTTTGTCCAGCCTATATTCCTGTTAGTCACCTAGTAGTCATCTCATTTATCAGATCAGTTGTCCAGTATCACAATTCTTGGATTGAAAGTAACCTTTATTTTGCTTGATAATGGACCCAAAGTGCAAGAGTAGTGAAGCTGGCATTTCAAATATTCTCTTACCTAATATATAAATTAAACTTTATCATAGGTACGTATGTGTAGGAAAAAACATAGTGTATATATATATATATATGAAACATATAAGTATATATATATATAATAAACATAGTATTTATATAATAAAAACATAGTGTATATATATATATATAGGGTAGTTTCAGGCATCCATTAAGGGTCTTGGAATATGTATGTAATGGATAAGAGGACACTACTGTATTTGTTTTTTTTTTTTCAAGTATCATACAGGTTTTAGTTACTATAGCTTTATAGTATAGGTTGAAATCTGGAAGGACAGCAGTGTTTTCTGATATCAGGCTCTAGGACCTTTGGACATAGCTGATGGAATTAAGGGATGCCACTGATCCAGGCTTGCCTGGTGCAAAAAGACAAATTGAGCCTATCTGATTCCACCTCTGGAGAATACTAAGAGAAAGTGGCAGAGTCATGTAAAGCTGAAGTTGTGAGGGAATAAAAGTAATATACACAGGATAATGGACACGGGGGAGGGGGTGCTAAAGCTGGTGGAGAAGTAGGGGGACAGAGGTAGGAAGAGAATAGCTGAGTCATGTGAATAGATGAGCGTTTGAGGGAATAGATGTAAAGTCCTGGAAGCTGCAATGGACTCAGAAAGGTAAGTCAACAGTGTATGCTGTTCCCGAAACCAGATGTTCAGGTTTTCCTATGCCATTCCTGTAGCTTCTAGGAACTTGAATGAATTGCTATTTTTGTAATCCTAGAGCATAGGAGCGGAGAAGGCAATGGCACCCCACTCAGTACTCTTGCCTGGAAAATTCCATGGATGGAGGAGCCTGGTAGGCTGCAGTCCATGGAGTCGCTGAGAGTCGGATATGACTGAGCGACTTCACTTTCACTTTTCACTTTAATGCATTAGAGAAGGAAATGGCAACCCACTCCAGTGTTCTTGCCTGGAGAACGGCAGGGACAGCGGAGCCTGGTGGGCTGCCGTCTACGGGGTTGCAGAGTCAGACACAATTGAAGTGACTTAGCAGCAGAGCATAGGAGAATAGTGCCAAGGTTTGATGATCAGCTTAGAGGTACTGCCAGTGCCAGGATGACCCCAGGCCCAACAGAACTGGTTACCTTGATGGGAGTCCAGTATAAGGCCCAGGCAAGAAGTAAAATGGCAGTGACCCATTATTCATCCTGGGATATACAGTTGGCATTGTGGTCATGAGCATATGAGGAGAGTATGTATAGCAGAAAAGTCGTGCTACCAGCCAGTGAACTTTGAGGCCTTGTTGTTCTTCCATGCCAAGAACAGTAGTGTCTTCTAACCATATGGCAAGATTGAGATGGTTGCTAGGATCTACATGGATTCAGTTGTAACCGTCCAGTCTCATTGCATCTGTCTCTGCCTTACTCATTAAATTTTCTAGCCACACTGGCCTTTTTCAGTTTCCTAAGTGTTCTAGTTTTTTCGACTGAAGACTTACTTTCTTCTCATTAGTAATATCTACTCATTCTTCTAGTTTTGGGTTAAGTAACCCTTCCTCTGAATGCCATCCTTGAATAATAATTTTAAATACTCTAAAATAATTCTGTACCATCCCTCTACTTTTATTTTGGAGCAATTTGTAGTTTTTTTCCTCAGGGTACTTAACAAAATTTATAATTAAATATTTACTTGCAGTTTGATATGTTAAATATATGTTCTCCCCACTGGACTATACCTTATAAAGGCAGGGCCAATATTTGCCTTAGTCACTTCTACATCCCTAACACCTGGTACAGAATTAGACTTTAATGACTCCTGATAAGTGAACATGTAAAAGCATGAGAATTAAAGCAGTTTATGGGTAGGAAGTTAGGCAGTCTATTATTGAATCAAGTGTTTGCTTTCCTTTAGTACAACATCATTATGGTTACCTAATGATAATTTTCTTCTTACTATAAAACTGCATTGTATATTTAGTTATTTTAATCTCTCTTTTTTTAGAGCATCTAAACTAGGACATTTCTTTTCTTGGGTGAATTTCTTATTTTTTTTTAAATTGCTTGATGGTATGTGACTGACATATATTGAATGATACTATTAATAACAGCCTTATATAGTTGCCTTTTAAAAAACTTCAAAAAGCTTTCCAAAAGAAAGTCACAGAATGCACAATGTTATTTATAAGTGATATCACTCTTTACTTGAAAAATTCTGAATTTTTTCATTTCAGTAAGATATCTGAGTATCATGACACTTTTTTTTCCTTCTAGAATGAGAGTTTGATCCTGCTATCCTAGCTTATGCTGGCCTTATAGAATGTATCATGTCAAAAACAATCTTATCTGTTTTTAATATCAGATTCTAAAGCAAATTCACAGTTGGATCCAGCAGAAGGGAAGGCAGGGCTGTCAAAGAAACAGATGTTGGCATTGTAAAAGCAGATGCTCCATGCTTAATTTTACATGCCAAAAATTCTATTATTAAAATTCAACATCTGTCTTTTTAGAGAAATTACTATGGCTCAACTAGGTTGAAAGTAAGCCTTAGTATTCAATTACAGGAACTCTGTGACTCAGAATGCTATATATTTGAAAATCAAGCAAGTAAACCAGATAAGAGCTTCTTCCAAAAGTAGAAGGCCTTCTAGTGATGAATGCAAGTAGCCTCCAACATGAAAAGTTTCTCATACGAATTGCATCTAATTTCTGTTCCCTGAACACTCCCTCTCCCTTGAAAAACCTGGCAATGACAGGGACTGGTGTGAAACTACCCATTAGAAGGAAGACAAGGCAGCCTTTGCATCTGAGGAACTGAGGTCTGAGCTCAGGAGTGTTCCTGGAGAGACTTTTGATCAGTAATGAAGGGAAACCTATCTTAGCCTGGGCTTTGAAATCCTGCATCCTTGATAAGGTCAAAGATACAGAGCTGGTTGCCCTAGGAACCTAATTAAAGCCCTGCCTCTCTGAGAGAAATTAAACATTGGCAGGAAGGAAGGCCCCAGCAGCTGTCAGGAAGCCATTTCTTCAAGACAGCCACACCTTGACAGCACTTTAAAAGTGTTTTCCTCATCTGCTCTGTGAACTCCTAAAAATCAGTCCTTTCATCTCTGATTTGACAGCTAGCCCTGAACAACTTAGTGAGTCTGTGCTGCTTTCCCCATGTAGGAAACTGCATTCATGCACGAGCCTTTTTATTTGTGGCAACTCAAAGTTGTAATGATTGGACAATGAAGCAAACCATGGCTCATTCATTAGGAGGGTGGTGGAGGGGAAGCACCATATTAAGCAAGGAACCTGTTTCTAGTGTCATTTCTAAATTAGATGGTTGAAGTTTCTGTGCAGCTTTTCGCTTGGCTTTTAAGGGAGAGGGTTAAGAATCCATTTAAACCCACAGAAACTGGATGGCAGAGGGCACGTAGGCACTAAACATACATGGCTATGTTTTCAGAGATTCTGAGGTCTTGGAAGAAAAGTTGTAATACCTGTAGGTTTCCATAATATTTCCCAACATGAGTTCTGTAAGTCCACTGCAATTCTCACTGGGAAGTGCCAGGAAGAAATTGCTTTTTAACTGTGAATATGGCGTCTAGATATTGATGCCTGTAAGAAGGATTTGGGTTTGGCAATGACTAGGGAATGAGAAAATCCACAAGGGAATTTTCTGAGCACAAAAGAGAGAAATAAAAAAAACTTGTTAGGAAAGGCAGAGAAAAAAATATATTTCTACTATAAGAAACCATCAAATAAATACTTCACTTCTGGTTGAAGACTGAATTTGAATGCTGAGAAGTCCAAACTATAAATATGCAAGTTCGTATGTATCAGTACTTGAAAGATATTTACTAAGTAATGACAGTAGTGGGGAGATATCTCTTTCAGGACCATTGGGAGGGTCTTAATAAGAAATTTGTAGCTGTCCAGGATAGTATCTATTACATAATGCTGAGATTAGCATTTTAAAAGCAATAAACAAAAAACAAATACTATCCTGGAGCCATTTATTTTAGCACTTTATTTATTTATTAGAGAACTCACTCCAGTATTCTTGCCAGAGGGAATTCCATGGACAGAGGTGTCTGTTTGCTCACACCAACCCCTGTGCCCTCTGATACCCACCAATCTGTCCTATGAGTTTTTCTGGTTTATTTACTGTTTTTAATATTTGACATATAAGTGAAATCACACGGTATTTGTCTTCCTCTGTCTGACTTATTTCACTTAGTATAATGCCACTGAGGTCCATCCATGTGTCACAAATGGCAAAATATTATTCTTTTTATGGCTAAATAGTATTCCGTTGGCACTTCCCTGGTGGCTCAGAGGTTAAAGCGTCTGCCTGGAATGCAGGAGACCTGGGATCGCTCCCTGGGTTGGGAAGATCCCCTGGAGAAGGAAATGGCAACCCACTCCAGTACTCTTGCCTGGAAAATCCCATGGACGGAAAAGCCTGGTAGGCTACAGTCCATGGGGTCACAAAGAGTTGGACACGACTGCAGGACCTCACTTTCACTTTTCATTTTCATGCATTGGAGAAGGAAATGGCAACCCACTCCAGTAGTTTTGCCTGGAGAATCCCAGGGACGGCGGAGCCTGGTGGGCTGTCGTCTATGGGGTCGCACAGAGTCGGACATGACTGAAGCGACTTAGCAGCAGCAGCAGAGGGACTAACACTGGAGAAGGCATTGGCACCCCACTCCAGTACTCTTGCCTGGAAAATCCCATGGACGGAGGAGCCTGGAAGGCTGCACTCCATGGGGTCACTGAGGGTCGGACATGACTGAGCGACTTCACTTTCACTTTCATACATTGGAGAAGGCAATGGCAACCCCCTCCAGTGTTCTTGCCTGGAGAATCCCAGGGACAGGGGAGCCTAGTGGGCTGCCGTCTGTGGGGTCGCACAGAGTCGGACACGACTGAAGTGACTTAGCAGCAGCAGAGCGACTAACCCACACATTAATTTATTTGTATTTTGGCTGAGCTGGGTCTTCATTGCTGCGTGGGCTTTTCTCTAGTTGGAGAGAGCAGAGGCTACTTTCTCATTGTGGTGCACAGACTTCTCACCGTGGTGCCTTCTCTTGTTGCAGATCACAGGTGTGTGGACTCAGTAGTTGTTGCTCCCAAGCTCTAGAGCTCAGGCTCAATAGTTGGTGGTGCATGGACTTAGTTGCTTTGCAGCATATGGCATCTTCTTGGACCAGGGATCAAACCCATGTCCTGTGCATTGGCAGGTGGCTTCTAACCACTGGACCACCAGGGAAGCCCTAGCACTTAATATTTTAAAGCTCCCTTTTTGGCGTATATGTGCTGAGTATTAGGATAAGTTTGCTCTCACATGCTGGCCTTACATAGAAATGACTTTGACCTCTTTAAATGTGCAAGTGATTCTTTCATTCAGCTTCAACTTTAGGAGCTGGAGTAAATTGAGACAGAGTGACAACACCAATATTTTCTCTAATAAATAAAAATAACACAGACACCAGAAATGTACATTGTTCTTTGATCCTTCCAAAGGATGAGGACTCTGACAATTTGATCTGATTTCCTCTGATACAGTGGGATGCTGTGGAAGGAGTACTCAGATCTTCCTGGGTGAATGAGAGAAGGCTTCACAGACCTGCTATTTTGGTTGAGATCTAAAAGATGAGAAAAATTTTGCTGAAGGTGTAGAATAGAGAGACATAGGCAAGTGTGATATGTCCGGGTACCTACGACTTCCTTTCCTGTCTTTGTTCCTTGCAATTCACTTTTTATCCAGTGGCCAAAAGTGTTCTTTTTGAAACATAAAAATCCAGTTACATCAATCCTTTGCCTAGTACCCGCTTTTGACTTCATAGTGCCAAACCTCTTATTTCTCCTGATCTATTTCTCCTGTCTGTTACTTTTCAGACACTTTGGCCTTCTTTCTGTTTCTTGAACTGTTCTCCTTAGTCTTTACCTGTGTTCCCTCTGCTAGAATATTCTCCCTCCAGACTTTGAAAAGTTGGTTTATTATTCAAGCCTTTCTTGAACACCTTCCCAATCTAGTTACTCTTATAACAGTCTTCTGACTTACTTTATTCATAACATTTATCCCTCTCTGAATTTGTTAACTTGATACTTACTGTCTCGCTAAAGAGAACATAAGTACCATGAGACTAGGGATGTCATCATCTAGCTTCAGTAAATTTCTTGTTCTTAAGATAGGATTGTCACACATGGTAGCTGTTCCACTAACACTTATTGAATAGACAAGTGAAGAATGGAAGAATAAATATTTTTGTAAAGTTGAAAATAATGTTAGAAAATACAGCTTGAGAGGTAGATAGACATCAGATAATTAGGACTATATGCTGTGTTAGGAACTTTAAATTTTTATTCTGGAAGTGTGTAAAAGGCATTGAATAACTTTGAGAAGGAGGGCAACATTCAGGATTCCTATTTAATAATATTGTTTGGCTTCTTGTGGAAGGATGGATTGATGAGGAAGGTTGAAAAATAAGGAAGTGCGTTAGACATATGTTCCAATATACTTTGACATAAAGGTGGTCAAGGGAGAAAGCTTTGCATGGCAGTCAATTGTGTGAGTTGTGAAGTCACACTGCATGGGTTTGAATAATGGCTCCCTATTTTTTCTTCTGTAAAATTGTGGCAAATTACTCAGAGCCTCTGAACCATTTATGAAAATTTGCCTTTCAGGTCTTCGACTTCAGGGAGAGTAACAGCCTCAGCTGCTGTGGTCTGAAATCTATCACTGCATTTCCACCAAGGCCACACTTCCCTGGGCTGCTTTTAGCTAGTAACTGAGCATGGTGGGAATGCTAAGGCAGGTCCTTTGCTGGGAGATGTGGGACACCTCTGAACAGTGAATTTATCTTGAGGACTCCCCTTGGCTTTTCAAAACATTTTTCAGGACTGCACTGTGGTCTAAGGAGTGTCTGCTCAGCCTTCCTTCCCTCTCTTCCTCCCTCCTTCACACAGGTTTACCTGCGTCTTGGTCAGAGTCCTCTCCCAGCCTCCTCTCGCTTGCATCCACTTTCCCCTCCAGTTTTCCCCAGTAATCTCTTGCTGATCCTACCTGCTTCCTGGGGACCTGAACTGACACACTTTTTAGTATTAATTCTCTGCTGTTGTTTTTGTTATTTGGAGAACAGTTTTAAAGAGAATAGATAGAACCCGGTGATAGCCTGGATGTTTGTAATAAATCGAAGGAAGCATGCACTCCCAGGTTTTTGATCATGTGATCTTAAGTAGCTGAGGCAGAGATACTTCCTTGTACAGACAAGGAATACAGAAGAACTATGTTTGAGGAAAATGGTAATAAAAATGCGGTTTGTTTGGACATGTTACTCTTGATATCCCTCTAAGACATCTTGAATAAATGCCCGGTTGGTCATGGATCTGGAGCTCAGAGAAGATTTGGGCTAGAGACGGTGAGGAATGTCATCAAGGTGTGAGTATAAGCCATGGGAATAGATGAAACCCGGAAGAAAGAACAGGAGTTGCTTCAGGGAGCAGCAGTTCTTTGTATGCACTGAAGGAGGAGTCAGTAAAGGAGAGAGAACAGACAGTTGATTATAAAGCTGCAATTAAGTTCAAGAATAGAAATATGGATTAATGCAGTAGCATAGAAAATTCAGGAAATGGCATTAATCTGTGACATTAATTCTATGTGACAGTACAGTGGAATTGAAAAGATTGTAGGAATCTGGATAAATATAAATCAAATTCATACCTAACATAAACCCAAATATATGTGTAAGTAGATAAAGTATAAAAGTCAAAATAATCTAGATTATTGTATACCAAGTTTTGGTTAGAGCTGAGAAAAATTACTAAATTTTGGAGAGTTGATACTGTTCCATGTAGCACATGAAAAAAAATCATATCCAATCAAATAAACATTTAAACTATTTGTAAGGTTAAAATAAATGTAACAAATCAAAAATGGAAATCAAAATTTAAAAATATTTAGAAAATTTACAAATCTTAAAAAATACAGTTTAAAAACAGAACATTTAGAAATATTAGTTGAATAAGAGACAAATAGATAGTTCCAGAAAAACATCTATTTCTGCTTTATTGACTATGCCAAAGCCTGACTGTGTGGATCACAATAAACTGGAAAATTCTGAGAGAGATGGGAATACCAGACCACCTGACCTGCCTCTGGGTGGCATCACGGACTCAATGGATGTGAGGCTGAGTTAACTCGGGGAGTTGGTGATGGACAGGGAGGCCTGGCGTGCTGCGATTCATGGGTTCGCAGAGAGTCGGACATGACTGAGTGACTGAACTGAACTGAACGGAACTGATATCCCTTAAATTATTTCTATTTTTAAAATTAATTTTTAAAATAGCTTTTTGTTTTATGTATTATTTATTTGCTGGACTATTTGGGTAAATTTCATTGCCCTGTTTTCCAGGTTACTGTCTGGTTTTCTGCTTCATCTAGTCTGATGGTGCACCCTGATAGATAGTTTCCAGTTTAGTTATTATATTCTTAAGCTCTGTGGCTTTTCTCTGATTTTTTATTTTTAATTTGCTTGTTTATTAGTTGAAATTCTCACTCTGTCCATCCATTCTTCTTGCATGTTGAGTGAGCATCTTTATGATTATTGTTTTGAACTCTTAATCTGATAAATTCTTATCTCAATTTCATTAAGGCTAACCCCTGGGTTTTTATCTTGTTCTTTCATTTGGAACATATTCTTCCCTTTCCTCAATTAGATTGTTTTTGTTCGTTTGTTTGTTTCTGAATATTAAGTGAAACAGCTACCTTTTCCAGTCTTGAAAGAGTGTGGTGAAACTTATTATTCAATCTTGCCCAAGCTCTTGGCTGTCTGTCCCATCTTTGTGATCATATAAGCAGCCTGTCTTATTCTTGACGGGTCCCAATTTTTGTGCCAAGGCTTGAAGATATTCCCAAGGGAGAGATCTCAGCACGCACCAAGTTTTAGGCTGATTGGAAGCCAGATCTTCAGGCAGCAGCTTTTAAAATATGCAAATCATGCATTCTGTGAGATTATTGTTGTAACCCCTTCTGGTCTCAAAGTGTGTGAGGTGTTAATCGCTCAGTCATATTTGACTTTCTGCAGCCCCATGGACTGTAGCCCACCAGACTCCTCTGTCCATTAAATTCTCCAGGCATGAATACTGGAGTGGGTAGCCATTTCCTCTTCAGGAGATCTTCCTGACCCAGGGATCAAACCTAGTTCTCCTGCATTGCAGGCAGATTCTTTGACATCTGAGCCACCAGGGAGGCCCTGTCTGGTCTCCAGACCAGACAGTTTGGAGGTGTCCTCTTGGCAACAGTTGCAAAAATCTAGGCTCCAAACAAGTATATAAGCTTCTTTCTTGGGAAGTACTGGTGGGCTTAGTGAGGCCAAAGTAGAGTGCAAAGTTGGCCTACATTCCCTGAGAATGTCTTTGTGGCCTCTAGATGTGTGGTAAACCTAAAACCTGTCTCTCAGGCTGAAGCTCCAGGACAAGTAAATAGGCTCTTTTATATGAGAAGAATGGGGTGTGTGTCAGTCTTCTCTCTGTGCTGTGTCCTGGGGGTGGTAACCTAAAAACGGTCTCTCTGATTGTTTCAGTCCTTTGTGACCCAGAAACACAAGATCTTATGGCCCCCAGAGCCAGGATCATGAGGGTTATCCCCTGATGTGGACTGCATGTAACTGCTGGCTTTAGTAGGGTTGTGCAGGACCAGGGGAAAATATGTGCGGAGGTCAAGTTCACTGGCCACAGGGGAGCCCCATCTGAGAATGTGTGGGCTGGGCAAACCCACTGACTACAGCGGAGCCATGAGAGGGTATGTGGGTCTGGCAAACTCATCCACTTCAGTGGGATCTCAGTGAGCCTGGAACTGGGGCAAGCATACTGGCTATGAGATCATGGAAAAGCAAGAGGGCCAGGCAAGCGCATCCCCTCACAGGGTAGGGGGAATGCAAAAATGGTGTCTATCAGTACCAGCACTCCCTAGGTGAAAGGAGGGGGAGAAAATGACGTCCACTATTGTCTCCATTCTAGAAGAAGAGAATATTAAATTTCCAACCTCCTTCACAGCAAGTAGCAACCATAAAACATAAGTAGGCCTTTAAAATAAAAGCTACAGTCTGCTAGGGGTGTCTCTGCCCTCCATTCCTATTTCTTAGGAAAATAACACAAATATACATATACAGCAGAAAGGAATGAGAACTAATTCTGAGTTCAAAATAAACTGTATATCTTTGAAGGCAGATGGTTAAGTAGATTGGACTAGAAAAATGTTTACTCAAGGGCCAGGATTGAATGTGAGCCTTGAGAGATGTAGGATGAGAAAAGGATGGAAGGAACTTAGAAGTGTTAAATCTTTGCTTTTGCTTCTGTTAGAGGATAGAGGCTTCTCAGAAGGAACAATGTTTAATTAAAAAACAAACAAATACATGTTGGCAAAACCAATACAATATTGTAAAGTAATTAACCTGCAATTAAAACAAATTTATATAAAAAATAAAAAACAAACAGATGGCAACATATATGTGAAAGTATTGATGGTTTTGAACTGTGCTATTGGTGGAGACTCTTGAAAGTCCCTTGGACTGCAAGGAGATCCAACCAGTCCATCCTAAAGGAAGTCAGTCCTGAATATTCTTTGGAAGGACTGATGCTGAAGCTGAACTTCAATACTTCGGCCACCAGATATGAAGCACTGACTCATCTGAAAACACCCTGATGCTGGGAAAGATTGAAGGCAGGAGGGGAAGGGGACGACAGAGAAGGAGATGGTTGGATGGTATCACTGATTCAGTGGGCGTGAGTTTGAGTAAACTCTGGGAGTTGGTGATGGACAGGGAGGCCTGGCATGCTGCAGTCCATGGGGTCACAAATAGTCAGCACAATTGAGTAACTAAACTGAACTGAACAGAACTGAAAGATTTGAGGACATATACTTCTATATGTTATGGAATGTCCTACTAGAGAAAACTCTGTTGAAATCTCCCTCTAGTTTCTGATCTTTTGAATTTTTGTTCCTTGCAGACACTGTCTTCGTTTGGGTCCCCTAATGTTCAAGCTGGTTTTAGAAAAGGCAGAGGAACCAAAGATCAAATTGCTAACATCCGCTGGATCATGGAAAAAGCAAGAGAGTACAGAAAAACATCTGTTTCTGCTTTATTTACTATGACAAAGCCTTTGACTGTGTGGATCACAATAAACTGTGGAAAATTCTGAGAGAGATGGGAATACCAGACCACCTGACCTGCCTCTTGAGAAATCTGTATGCAGGTCAGGAAGCAACGGTTAGAACTGGACATGGAACAACAGACTGGTTTCAAATAGGAAAAGGAGTCCGTCAAGGCTGTATATTGTCACCATGCTTATTTAACTTCTATGCAGAGTACATCATGAGAAATGCTGGACTGGAAGAAACACAAGCTGGAATCCAGATTGCTGGGAGAAATATCGATAACCTTAGATATGCAGATGACACCACCCTTATGGCAGAAAGTGAATAAATAAAAAGCCTCTTGAAAGTGAAAGAGGAGAGTAAAAAAGTTGTCTTAAAGCTCAACATTCAGAAAACGAAGATCATGGCATCCAGTCCCATCACTTCATGGGAAATAGATGGGGAAACAGTGGAAATAGTGTCAGACTTTATTTTTTGGGGCTCCAAAATTACTGCAGATGGTGACTGCAGCCATGAAATTAAGACGCTTACTCCTTGGAAGAAAAGTTATGACCAACCTAGATAGCATATTCAAAAGCAGAGACATTACTTTGACTAAGGTCTGTCTAGACAAGGCAATGATTTTTCCAGTAGTCATGTATGGATGTGAGAGTTGGACTGTGAAGAAAGTTGAGCGCTGCAGAATTGTTGCTTTTGAACTGTGGTGTTGGACTCTCAAGAGAGTCCCCTGGACTGCAACGAGATCGAACCAGTCCATTCTGAAGGAGATCAGCCCTGAGATTTCATTGAAAGGAATGATGCTAAAGCTGAAACTCTAGTACTTTGGCCATCTCATGCAAAGAGTTGACTCATTGTAAGAGACTTTGATGCTAGGAGGGGTTGGGGGCAGGAGGAGAAGGGGACGACAGAGGATGAGATGGCTGGATGGCATCACGGACTCGATGAACGTGAGTCTGAATCAACTCCGGGAGTTGGTGATGGACAGGGAGGCCTGGCGTGCTGTGATTCATGGGGTAGCAGAGTCGGACACTACTAAGCATCTGAACTGAACTGAACTGAATTGAAAAGCAGAATTTGGTCCAAGGATTTGAGCGCAGATAATTTATTTGGGAGGTGATCTCAAGGAGCTGGAAAGAGGCTGTGGGGAGACTGAGAGCAGGAAGAATGTCTAATAAAAGGGGTGTTTCTGCTGTAAGCAGGGGGTGCTTAATTCTACAAGAACCTTTGAACAATCAATATATCCCAGAATTTCTACCCAAAGGACAGACAGCTGGGACAACTTATCCTTTGGCCTTTATCCTGTGTTGTCTGAGGGTTATTTCAGGGGATCAACAAATCTGCTTTTCTGGGCAGCACTTTTTCACAAGTTCACTGATACCAGAGCTTCAGCAAAGGCACTTTTTCTAATGCAGAAAGTGGCAAGATTGGTATTGGAAGTGGGGCTTTGGTGCACTATGCACATAGGCTTGTGCAGAACTGTTTATCGCTGGGGATAAACTCAGCAGTAGGCTCAAGGGTATGCTATAAAGGACTGGTAACATCTGCTCCAGGCATCAGTCCTTACCCTTGGGATGTTACCAAGCTCTTCCTCTAGGTTCTGGTTCCTGATGCTGCCTAACTCATGAGCAGTTCTGAAAAGTATTCTGCCTTCCCACATGTGGCTTCATTAAGGACTTTCCAGGTGGGTCTAGTGGTAAAGAGCTCACCTGCCAATATAGGAGATGCTGGTTCAATCCCTGGGTCAGGGAGATCCTCTGAAGGAAATGGCAACCACTCCAGTACTCTTGCCTGGAAAATCTCATGGACAGAGGAGCCTGGTGGGCTACAATCCATGGGTTCACGAAAGGGATGGACACAACCGGTTTCTCAGTCACTAAGTCGTGTCCAACTTTTGTGACCCCAGGGACTTCAGCACACCAGGTTCCTGTCTTTCACTATCTCCTCAGACTCACTATTTCACTCAGCTTCATGTCCATTGAATGAGGATGCCATCCAACCATCTCATCCTCTGTTGCTGCCTTCTCCTCATGCCCTCAATCTTTCTCAGCATCAGGGTCTTTTCCAAAGAGCCAGCTCTTCCCATCAGGTAGCCAGAGTACTGGAGCTACAGCTTCAGCATAAGTCCTTCTGATGAATATTCAGGGTTGATTTCCTTTAAGATTGACTGGTTTGACCTCCTTGTAGTCCAAGGGACTCTCAGGAGTCTTCTTCAGCACCACAATTTGAAAGCATCAATTCTTCAGTGTTCAGTGTACTTTATGGTCCAACTCCAGCATTCACATGTGACTACTGGGAAAAAAAACAATTACACTATCCTGGATCTGTGTTTATCTCCACCCTACCATCACTACTCTTGGCCTACTCCATCTTCACAGCAAATCTCAGATGGTGCTATTAAAGTTTAGATCTGGTTGCTCTGATGTCACTGAGGGTTGTTTTCGAGCCCAGGCCCTCACATCCCCCCTGGAATTCCTTCCCCGTGACAGATGTCTATCTGTACTCTGTCTTGAACATCCCAATTCGAGTGACTTCGTGGCTTCTCTTTCAGTCTGTTCCATTGCTTAACAGCTCCCAGGGGTCTAACATTTCCCCTGACATTTATCTGCAATATTCCTCATTGAAGCTTGCAGCTTGTTAATTCTCCTTCTGGCCTTGTTGTTAATAAGAAGATTGACCCCTGCCCTGCTCACAGTATCTTTTTATGGATGTGTTGGCAGAATGATGGCTGCCTTCAGAGGCCCTTCTTCAATCCTGAGCTGTTCCCGTTCTATTAACCTCCCCATGAAGGTCTTGCTCTCCAAGTCTGGGACTAATTGTGTCTCTTTTCTCTCAACTATCAATTAGCCTATGTCCTCGGATTACTTATAGTGTCCAAAAAGGAACCCAGAGCTGGAGAGGCAGCAAATTCTAGACAGATACAGGCATGATGCTATTGAAATTCACTTGCTCCTTTTGCAAAATGATATCTTCATAATTTCATTCCTAAGGCAGACAGCCAAGATTTTTCCTCTCAATGTCCTTTCTATGAGCTTGGAATTATAGACGGTGGGAGCTGATTTAGACTCTGTGGGTCATCTTCCCGATTTGGAAGGAAGAAAATTATGACATGGAGGAGAGGAGGAGAGTGCTCAAGGCCACTCAGGGACTCAGTGGTGGGGTGAGGATGAGGACCAGCTCTGGAGGCTGCCAAGCCAGTACTGCTTTCAGTGCAACCCAAAGACTTCTCAAGAAGTGGCATGTCTGGCTCTACCAAAAAGAAGTATGGTGTCAGTGGGGTTCAGAGATGCGTGGAAAAGAGAATGCTGAAAGTCAAGAAGGGGGAACACTTGGACGTGCCTACTGGAGTTGGCAATGGAGGATCACACTGGTGGGATGAAGAGCACTTTTTGGTGTTGATTTGAGAAGATAAAGAGTATTAGCAGAAAGTTATGCAGCCTTCTGAGAGGGCTTTTTGAGAAAGTGTTTTAAGCTGATGATGCAATATTATATAATGGTTAAGAAACCAGACTTTGAAATAGACAGTTCATGATTTGATTCCATGGACTGCCATCTACAGGGATGCACCTAAATTCTCAGAGCCTGTTTGCTCATTCATAAAATAATAACAAAATAAAAATAATGTTATATTAAATATATATAACAGAGTAAAACTATATGTTTACTTTTTAATATGTTGCATATAATATATGATAGTATATATGACATATGTAATCTGTATTTATGGTATAAAATATAATCCAAATTAAAGTTAATAATGGAATCCACTTCCTAGGGCTAATGAGGTAGCTGTGTAATAATAACTCCTAAAATTCTCAGTTTTGTGGCTGGTGCATGGGTAAATGCACAACAAATTATTAGTTGCAGTTTTTGGCATGTATTGGTGTTTTTATATTTGTCATCTTCACTATCACTATTATTTCAATATAGCTAATAACTTTGATCTCATTTCTGGATTTTTCTACATGGCCACCTATCTTTTTGCTTTTAGCCAAACATATTTCTCCTACCCCTTCCCCCTCATTTCACACATACATACACACACACACACACACACACACACACACACACACACACAAAGGTCATCAGATGTGAAATGATTCACTTTGCTGTCTTTGCTGCTACTGCTAAGTCACTTCAGTCATGTCCGACTCTGTTCGACGCCATAGATGGCAGCCCACCAGGCTCCTCCGTCCCTGGGATCCTCCAGGCAAGAACACTGGGGTAGGCTGCCATTTCCTTCTCCAATGCACGAAAGTGAAAAGTGAAAGTGAAGTTGCTCAGTCGTGTCCGAGTCTTAGTGACCTCATGGACTGCAGCCCACCAGACTCCTCCGTCCCTGGGATTTTCCAGGCAAGAGTACTGGAGTGGGGTGCCATTGCCTCCTCTGTTGCTGTTCTTACCACTGACAAATTTAGTAATTCACATACATCCTTTAACTTAAAACGTTCCATGCGAGGTTAAATCAGTTGACTTAATTCTTCAGCCTCAGTCCCCCTTTCATGCCGCTCCTTTAGATCATTATAGCTTCTCTCTTCAGTGTGTCATCCTACTGTGAGCTGTCTTTCTCTTCAGAACATATTTTTCTGACATCTTTTGTAATGTGAATAGGCTGAGGATGTCACAAATTTTCAAATCCTGGTGTCTCTCTCTCTCTCTCTCTCTCTTTTTTTTGGCTTATAAGTTTCTCCCTCAACTAGTTTTTTTTTCTCTTCGATTCCACTGTAAACACCAGGAAGAAACTAGACAAGACCTTCAACATATTGCTGGAAATCTCCTTAGCTGAATACCCAGACTCTTCATTTCATCAATTACAAGTCTTGCTTTCCACACAGCAGTAGAACATAATATCATTGAGGTGTTTTTTTTTGCCCCACGTAACAAAGAGTGTCTTTTTTCAGTTTCCAATAACACAGTTCTCATTGTATTTGTATAATGGTTTTAATGTTCATATTTCAACCAATCGTAGCTTTAGGAAGCCAAGGTCACGTCTGTCAGACATCTCAAGCTTCTTACAGCATCCGCCTGCACGCATACACGCTGTCCCTTCAGTTGTGCCTGACTCCACGTGACTGCATGGGCTGTAGTCCACCGGCCTCCTCTGTCCATGTGATTTCCCAGCAAGACTACTGCAGCGGTTTGCCGTGCCCTCCTCCAGGGGCTCTTCCTGACCCAAGGATGGAACCCACATCTCTTGTGTCTTCTGCATTGCAGGCCAGCTCTTCACCAGTGAGCCACCAGGGAAAGCCCAGTTCAGTTCAGTCGCTCAGTCGTGTCCGACTCTGCGACCCCATGGACTGAAGCACGCCAGGCCTTCCAGTCCCTCATCAATGTACCTATTTCCACATTAATAGATTTTTTTTTACAGTAATGCCCCACTTTTTTTTGGTCAAAATATGTATTAGTATTTGTGTGTGTGGCTGCTATAACAAATTGCAACAGACTTGATATCTTATAACAACAGAAATGTATTCCCTCGCAGTTCTGGGTGTCAGAAGTATGAAATCCACAGCACCGAACCCACATCAAGGTGCCACGGGAAGAGCATTCCCTCTTTGAGTAATTTGTTTCTTGTCTCTTTCATTTCCTGGTGGATCCTTCATTCCTTGCTGGGTGGCTGTATCTCTTCAATTTCTGCTTTTATGATCATATGGCCTTTTCCTCTTCTGTATGTCTCATCTCTCTGTCTCTCTCTTGTAAAGACATTTGTGATCACATTTAGAGTCTACCCAAATAATTCAGGATACTCTCTCAAAGATCTTTAGTTAATCACAACTGCAAAGATATTTATTCCAGTTAAGGTAACATTTAGAAGTCCCAGGAATTAGAACTTGATGCCTTTGGGACAATTATTTAGCCTACTTTAACATCAGTACCTACCTGTAAGGGATACAACTTTTTCAGTGTTTGCAGTATTTTTTTTTAATTAAGTTGAGATAAATGCATACATAACAGTAAGACAACCATTGACAAGAACAATAAAATTGCTAAGCTCTGTGGTAGACATCAGACAAGCATGATCTCATTTGATCCTCAGAATGGGATTTCATCATAATCCATTTCTCGGTTAAAGAAAAAGACTGATAGGTCATATAACTCATATGTACCAGACCAGGTATGACATTGATATTTGTCCAATTCTAAAGCCTGAGTTCTCCTCTACCTAATCTACTCTCTGTGATCATTGGTATTAGGGCCTTTTAGAGGTTTGAGATATGTCATCCACTGAATAAATAAAGAAGACCTAGATGTGTAAGTCTAAAGAATGATGAGCATTTTGCATTTAGCTTCTTTCAACAGGGGCACTGCTATCATTCATCCTTGGCAGTTCGTTATACATGTGTGGCCGTGGGCGTGCTTTCAGCTGACCACATGGGTCATTGGGCTGTGACCACACAATTCACAGAAGGAGTTAGAAGCTCAAAGACGTCTTCATACACACAGGGGCTTCTCAGAAATATACTCAGTGACCACACCCTATCTATCTTCCCAAGTTTAATGGGCTGAATTTGGAAATATCTTGGTCTGGCTCTAGCCTTCCGTTTTTGCTTAACCATCCACTTTTCCCGTCCTCGTTGTCCTGAAAAACAGGACACACAGCTTGCTTACATCTAGATAGAAAGGTAAAATATGTTCATACGCAACAAAAACACAGATAGAATGTGTCAAGTGTACCAAGATAGATAGAGGTGAAGTGCAGGGTTTGCAGAAGTAGCAGATTCTCTGGGTAGCTTTCAGAAGTGAAAGTCGCTCAGTCATGTCCAGCTCTTTGCAACCCCATGGACTATACTGTCCATGGACCTCTCCAGGCAAGAATACTGGAGTGGGTAGCCTTTCTCTCCTCCAGGCATTTTCCCAACCCAGGGAGAGAACCCAGGTCACCCTCATTGCAAGCAGATTCTTTACCAGCTGAGCTACCAGGGAAGCTCAGCTTTCAGAAGGAAGTGGTGATTAGGCTGGCTCCCAAATAAGAGTTAGATTTGGCTGCCTGATGATGGTAAGAGATGAGAAGAGAAAAACGTATTTTGGATGAGTTGAAGGGTGACCATGAATATTATCTTGAACAGAACAGCACATGATTTCATCTGACTTAAGAAAAATACCAGGAAACCAGGAAGGAAATCAGTCCTGAGTGTTCACTGGAAGGACTGATGGTGAAGCTGAAACTCAAATACTTTGGCCACCTAGTGTGAAGAACTGACTCATTTGAAAACAAAACAAAACAAAACAAAACAAAACAAAAAAACAAAAAAAACAACCTGATGCTGGGAAAGATTGAAGATGGGAGGAAAAGGAGACGACAGAGGATGAGATGGTTGGATGGCACCACTGACTCAATGGACATGAGCTTGGGTAAACTCCAGGAGCTGGTGATGGACAGGGAGACCTGGCTTGCTTTGGTTCATGGGGTTGCAAAGAGTCAGACACGACTGAGTGACTGAACTGAACTGAAGTAAAATATCAGAGAACAAAGAAGGGAGAGTTGAGATTAAATGTGCAGGTCTGGCATGGTCAGGTTGATTTTTGGGTTTTGCACTTCATTGTGCTTGAAAAGTGAAGCCATTTAAGAATAAAGGACAGAATAGTCACATCATCAAGGTGATATTTGTAGCACAATAATAATCTGACAGCTGTTGATGAAATGGGTTATATGCGAAGAGACTACAGGTAAGGACACAGTTTAAGAAGTCTTGGTAATTGTTTCTGAAGGAGATAAAGGTGACTTGAAATAAGGCAGTAACAAAAAGGAGAGAGACAAGGAAGTGAAGACTAAGAATACAGTACAAGTAAACCCCAGAGAATATAACTGACTAATTATATGAGTTAAAAAAGGGACAGGAGTCCAGGATTCTAGTTTAGTTAATTGGAAACATAGCTGAGCCAGGTAAGATTCTTCACAAGTGACAAGGCAGTGACTTGAAATAAGGCAGTAGCAAAAAGGAGAGAGACAAGGAAGTGAAGACTAAGAATACAGTACAAGTAAACCCCAGAGAATATAACTGACTAATTATATGAGTTAAAAAAGGGACAGGAGTCCAGGATTCTAGTTTAGTTAATTGGAAACATAGCTGAGCCAGGTAAGATTCTTCACAAGTGACAAGGCATGAACTGGCTCACTTTAGAAAAATGTATTTTTAAAAGATATTTATTTAAAGCATTTGTAGGATTTCAATATGACTCCTAGATTGAAATGACACAGTAAAATGAGGCCCGAGGAAGGACAGAAATGAGAAAAACTCTAGAATTTAGTTGAGGGTGAGAAAATCAAGGATGAAAAGGCAGGTAGAGGAGGGTGATTGGGTTAAAGCTAGAAGGTTCTAGTGTATAGAACAGGTGGGCTAGACCTGATAGATTATTTGGAATCAGAAAAGCTGGCAAAGAGAAAACGTAATTAAAAAAACAAATAAAGGAGAAACACAAAGAGTAGAGTCAAGAAATAAGGAGGTGAATATCAGTATTAGATGAGATAAAGAGATCAGAAAAGCTGAGGAAACAGAACTGACTGTGTGTGATGAATTGAATGGGAGGTGATCAAGAACCAAGATCCTGGATGCTGAGGGGTTTCTATAGGAATATTTCAATATCATGTGGTTCTGTGAGATAGAGAGATGGAGATACAGAAAGGATGTCAGTCATGATTCTTTTGATTAAAAATGACACAAGCTTACTAAATCGGTCAAAGAAGGTGGATTGGCTCATGTGGCTGGAAGTTATTCAAGGGCTAAGATGATCTGAGGAAAATGCTCTCTTCTTTCTTTCCCTCTTGTCTCGACTTTATTCTCTTCTCAGATAGTCTGTCTCCTTGTGATTAGTCTGTCTCCTTGTGGCATTAAAGATGACTGTAAGCTCTAGACTCTCTCGGTTCTTTCTCTGGGTAGTCTTACAGGTTACAATCAGGCCTTTTCCAAATTGTTGCACAAAACTGGATCTGCCTTAGTCATGTTACCATTCTTGAATCAGTGCTGTGACCAGAGAAACAGGTATACCCTGGGTGGCCAGGTCTGGTTCAGAGATCCATCAGTGAAGTGGGGAATGATTAACTTCAAGAATGAAGAGTAGGAGAGAGGAGCCTGCCCAGACAGAAGAGTAGAGAGATAGGTAGATAGATGATAGACAGGTAAGAGGTAAAGACATTCGTATACAAACGGGATGAAAGAATGAAAAGAATAGATAAAGCAGTAGGGAAATTCTTATAAAGTGATTAGTTGAGAATTTGACTCTGCTAAAATAATTCATGAGTAACGTATTACAAGAAAGTTAAGCCCTATCTCCAAATTTCTTGAATGACTGGCAAAGGTGTTTGGTTTTATTATTCAAGCAACAAAGAACCAATGAATAGGGAGAGATGATGTGCAATAGGTTAGCTAAAAAGTTGGTCATCAGTAATTTGCCCCCTTCATAAATATGCATGCCATTCCTCCCATGAAAAGGTAGAGTCCACATCCTCACCACTTGAATCCACCTGCCTTTGGAATTTGTGCTAATCAATATAGTGTGGTGGAAATGAAGTTCTGGGACTTCTAAGCATAGGTCTTGGGAGTACTTGTATTTTTCAGCTTTGCATGAAGGGAGAACCCACATGCTATGAAAAGTGATCCAGACTATCCTGCTGGAGAAAGAAAGACTAGGAGAACAGGAAGCAAGGCATTTCTCCCAACATCCAGCTCCCTAACTATAGATATAATGGCAGCTGTCTGGAATCTTCCAGTCACTGTAAAGCCACTTGAGGTAACAGTCCCAAGCCATTTGAACCATCCTAGCTAAACCCCGCATCAACACAGAGCAGAGATGAGCCTTCTTGCTGAGTTCTGCTTGAATTCCTGGCTCAGAATGATACCATATACAAATAAAATGGCTGTGGTTTCAAGTCATTAAGTTTAGAAGTAGTTTTGTTATAGAGCAATAGATAAATGTGGTATCACATGAATAAAAAACAATCTGTACAGCTTAATTGATTATAATGGGAGAGAATGAAGGTAAGGCAAATGTAGATTTTATTGTCATTACCAAATATAAGGTGATAAAATCTTGAATAGGGGTTCTGCTCTGTTCAGTTGCTCAGTCGTGTATGACTCTTTGTGACCCCATGGACTGCAGCATGCTAGGTTTCCCTGTCTTTAACCCTGTCCTAGAGGTTGCTCAAATTAAAGTGCATTGAGTCAGTAATGCTATCTGACCATTTTATTCTCTATCCCTCCATTCTCCTTTTGCCTTCAATCTTTCCAGGCATCAGGGTCTTTTCCAATGAGTTGGCTCTTTGTATTAGGGAACCAAAGTATTGGTGCTTTGGCATCAGTCCTTCCAATGAATATTCAGGGGGTATTTCCTTTAAGTTGATTGTTTTTGTCTCCTTGAAGTCCATGAACTGGGGTAATATCATGGAAAAGTGAACTGAATGACCTTAGTTCAGTTTTCTCTCTTGTTCGTGAATCTTTAACCAGGCTCTTCTTATCCATTTCTGGATTTCTAGCACCACAGCATGTTATCTGGGAGATAGTAGGTAAACTATACAGATAGTCAAACAGATTAATTAATAAAATTTGTTTTACTTTTCTCTGTTTTACCTTGCATCAACCTCTGATTGAGAATACAAAAGCAAAAGCTAAATACAAGTGCATGTAGACATACACTTACATTCTCTTTAAGGGTACTGATTATTCCGGCAAATGTTTTAGTAAGAATTAAAGTGTAGGCAAACATAGGTATTAGTAGCCAGATAAGTGGACTATTTATCACTGAACTGTAGGAGCATTGGTGGAAGAATTTCTACCTGTGTCCGTAAATCTGGTCACCATTAACTAGATATGTGACTTCAGATAAGTGACTTAACCTCTCTCTGTACCTCATAGGCATGATGATTCCCTTTGTAGGATTTCTGATGGAATTAAATGAAATACACAGGTGAATAAACAGCACTAATTGGTGGCACCCAAAATATATTAGTTGGTGGCCCAGTGGTAAAGAATCTGCCTACCAGATCAGGAGATGTGGGTTTGATCCGTGGGTTGGGAACCAAGGAGAAGGAAATGGCAACCCACTCCAGTAGTCTTCCCTGAAAAATCCCATGGACAGAGAAGCCTGGTGTGTTATAGTCCATGGGTCACAAAGAGTCAGACATGACTGAGTGACTGAGTGCACACAGACACAGACACACACACACACACACACACACACACACACAATATATTAGTAGAATGAAATGAGGATTTAAAAATGATATTTGGTATCCCTCTTTTGGTAATTACATTGCTGATATATTCTTTCATTAAGCTATTTATTTTTCACTTAGCTTTCCTCCCCTATGTGAGAAAGTAAAGAAACCCATTTTTAATTAATTCTTCGAACCCTATTTCCATGGCTGCCTTAAGTAGCTGAGTAGAATCTTAGACATGTGAAATAATGACCCAATTTAAGTTGCTGTATTTTTGCAAAGCACTGGAAAAGAGGAAAGCACTTCAAAGTAATTAACATGAACATGCTCAATTACGTTTCTGTGTAGCATGCCAACACTGCTGCCTGGAAATTCTGAAATTACGAATCTCAGAATTCCCAACAGCTAGCACAATAAGGTCCTAAGGTAGACCCCTTCTCTTCTCTCAAGATGGTCTTTTAGAAAATTATTAAGTATTAAAAGGTTAAAAACTAAGAAAACAGTAGCAAAGAGGGGTAAGAAAGCTCTCCCATCAGGCCAGTGGGTGGAAGGGTAGGGTCACTGAATGCAGCCTTTTTTCTGCTGGCCATGTTCCTTTCCTACCCAAGCTCCAAAGTAAGCGGACTGTGTAAGCGGGAATGAAATACACAACCCCCTTGTGACTGTGAGCAGCAAAGCATTCTCCGTTTGTGGTTTTCTTCAAATGAGGCTGCTTGGAATATGTGTTTGAAAACAGTGAGACTCTTTATTAATCAAGCACTTCACTTGCCCTGCCAGCATAACGTTTCATTGATGTCAAAACTCCCTTAAAAATGGTTTTGGAGCCACTTCTTGTACACAGACTTCAACAGAAGAAATATTTTTGGAATTGTAAATAGAATAATTGAGGCAAATATTTGCCCATTTGGAAAGCTTCTGTAAGGTTTTAATTTTCAGTTGCATTTTAAATATGTAGATCTGGGCCTCGGTGTTAGGTACAAGCAGCAAGAATGAAGCACACCCCAAGACTGGACTTCCCTCTGATAGAGAGCTAAGTTGTAAAACGGAGTGACAAATGGGTCAAAGGAGAGATACGAAAGACTGTTTTGTGAAGATAGATTTCAGCTGGGTTCAAGCAGTGATTAAGCAGGTTAATCTATCAAAAAAAAAAAAGATATGCCAATCAGAAAGGGGCCTGTGTGCAGAAGCTAAGCAAAAGGAGAGTCACAGAGATAAGTCTTAAGAATGACTTTACAAGAGGTACACTCAGTAGAGGATACTCAGATCCCAAGACAACCTGCCAGGACCTAGGAGCAGATCCATCCTAGTTATATAGAATCACATCACAGTACTACTGCCATATAAGCTAAGATATTTGAATTATATGAGAAATTTGCCCATTCTGATTCCGTGTACTTGACAATGTTCTCCTATGAATATCTTCTTGTCAGGAGGCAATGTGCATCTAGGTTACTTTGGGATTCCAAAATGAATGGTGTTGGAACATCTTCCTAGAGGTGAGCAGAAGAGCATCTCATGTCCCTGAGCTTAACAGTGTGTGCATACCCGAAGAGATAGATGGATTCTCTGTGTGTTGGCAAGTCAGAATTCTAGATCTGAACGTTGATGGCTAGAGTTTGGGTGCTGGTAAGTCCATACACTGATTCTCTGCAAAGAGAATGGGGGTGGCATTCTTCTCTGCAAAGGAGATGGGGGTTGATTTTCAGGATGTTTTCCTCCACAAAGTGTAACCTTGAGCAATTTAACTTCTTCAAGGTTTATATTTCTCTTACCATGAGAAAGAGGAGCTCATTTTTCAGGTTTTGTGTGGGTTTTTGAGATCTGATATAGTCTTAAAGCCTCTTTCTGGTCTGAAGTTTTATGATGCTTTACATGAATATCTTTAGGATGTTTACCAGCTCCTGACCCTGCTCTGACAACAGTCCACCTCTCATTCACACAGGGATTCTTGTAGCCATATTCACTTTTGTGACTTTTTCTGTCTGTAGATGGGGACACCCAACCCAGTTTCTTTCATCCAGAACTGTTCCATGGACCACAATGGCTCTAATAAAACTCAATGGAATATACTACCTGGTGGGATGTGCAGTCAGGGGTGCCTGCTTCATAGTTATATAAAAGGCTTATTCAAGGGCCATATGCAAGAAATGACTCATTGAAATAGACTCTGATGCTGAAAAAGATCAAAGGCAAAGGAAGAGGGTGGCAGAAGATGCGATGGTTAGAGAGTATCACTGACTCAATGGATATGAATTTGAGCAGATTCTGGGAGAGAGTGGAGGACAGAGGAGCCTGGTGTGCTGCAATCCACGGAGCTGCAAAAGTCAGACACGACTGAATGAATGAAGTCATATGCAAAGGATTCCCAGGCGGCACAGTGATAATCTTCCTACCAATGCAACACAAGAGATGTGGGTTTGATCCCTGGGTCAGCAAGATTCCCTGAAATAAAAAATAGCAACCCACTCCAGAAATGTTGCCCGGAAAATTCCATGGATGGAGGAGCCTAGCAGGCTATAGTCTATGGGGTCACAAAGAGTTGGACATGACTGAGTGACTGGGCACAGCATCAGCCATATGAAATGAGTAGATCAAGATGAAGAGATTTTTAAAAAGTAAGCCACCACCAACAACAAACTCTATGGTGTCAGAATGAGGGAGATGGAGAGATTAGGGGTCTTGATCCTAAAAATTTCCCTTTTATTGATCTCAGCAGCTTATGAGGTCCAGTTCTCTGCCCTTATTTTCCATAAGACATGGCTGCTATTTTTTCCAATAATCCCAACCATCTCCCAACCCTGATGAAATATAGTTATTTTGAATGGGTTTTTGTTATGTGACAAACAACACATTTCGACCTTCAATTGCAAGGGGCAAAGCAAAGATCATACTCTCTGTGTAGTAGCTTCTAGAGGAAGAACAGGTCATCAGCTTGTGGAAAAGAGCTGGTAACTCATCTCTCCTTCTGAGAAGACAGGAGACTTGCTCTCAGACCCTGATCCCCAGAAGTCATCTCTCTTCAAACGCATTTCTGAGGAGTTGCTGAAAAACCTAAGTGTTGGGCTCTGGGTGCCTTTGAAAAAGTCCAGTGTTACTCCAACAGGTACAGCTGAAGCTTCCTCCTCATGGCAGACACATTTATTGTTTTTCTTCCAGCAAACACTTCACCCCGGGGAGGGGAAATGGGCTCTCCTCCTGATGCTCGTTCAGGTGTGTTTTTGCAGAGGCAGACACTCTGGACCTGGCTGTGGCTTGATGAAGTGATGACACCAAGCTCCCTCAATTGTCAGGGCCATCTCAGGACAGCCTGAGGCCCAGGGCTTTGTATGGAAAAGGATGAATTGGTGGCAGAAGGATCTGTGGAGCCCCAGGCCCAGCATTCTCCTATCTTGGGCTGCAGGAGAGAAAGTCCTTTATGAGAGTAGCAAACTCTGTCTTTCCAAGCTTTCCCCAATCAACCTGGTGGAGACCTTGTTTCGGATCTTCCCTTCAGACATAGCTTTACAGGGACAACCTGGTGAGATGGAGCAAGGACTGGAGAGAAGACCTGGGAACAAGATTGAGGACCATAATTTTAAGGGGAATCTGATCATGAGCAAGCTAATTAGTACCTGTCAGTTTCAAAAGCCTCATCTATAAAATACCAGTGTTTTGGAGAGGATCAAATAAGATAATGGGAAGAAGAAAAAGTGCTATAAATTAAGACTGTGTAATATTCTTCAGATATTCTTTTCATTACTCTAATTTCATCTATTAGTAAATTATCCAGAAAGATTTTCTGCTGGAGAATAAGAAGTTGCTTTGCTGAATCATTGTTGCTTCATAAGTTCAATTCAGTTCAGTTGTTCAATTGTGTCTGACTCTTTGGACCCCATGGACTGCAGGACGCCAGGCTTCCCTATCCATCACCAGCTCCTGAAGCTTGCTAAAACTCATATCCATTGAGTCGGTGATGCCATCCAACTATCTCATCCTCTGTCATCCCCTTCTCCTCCTGCCTTCAATCTTTCCCAGCATTGGGGTCTTTTCCAATGAGTCAGTTCTTCGCATCAAGTGGCCAAAGCATTGGAGTTTCAGCTTCAGGATCAGTCCTTCCAATGAATATTCAGGACTGATTTCCTTTAGGATGGACTGGGTGGATCTCCTTGCTGTCCAAAGGACTCTCAAGAGCCTTCTCCAGTGTTACAGTTCAAAAGCATCAACGCTCTGGCTTTAATCTTTCTTTTTACTCCAACTCTCACATCCATGCATGACTAGTGGAAAAACCATAGCTT
Source organism: Madoqua kirkii (assembly GCA_006408675.1). Lineage (NCBI taxonomy): Eukaryota > Metazoa > Chordata > Mammalia > Artiodactyla > Bovidae > Madoqua > Madoqua kirkii. The sequence continues at coordinate 19,900 of SJYC01114530.1, read as the reverse complement.
TGACTAGATGGACTTTTGTCAGCAAAGTAATGTCTCTGCTTTTTATTATACTGTCTAGGTTGGTCATAGTTCTTCCTAGGAGCGAATATCTTTTAATTTCATGGCCATAGTCACCATCTGCAGTGATTTTGGGGCCAAAGGAGAGTGAAAAACCTGTTTCATAAGGTTTCTGTCTTTTTTTTTCTTTTTTTAAATTTTATTTTACTTTTTTTTCATTGTACTTTTTTAAAATATAAGTTTATTTATTTTAATTGGAGGTTAATTACTTTACAATATTGTATTGGTTTTGCCATACATCTACATAAATCCACCACAGGTATACATGTGTTCCCCATCCAAACTCCCCTCCCTTTTCCCTCCCCATACTATCCCTCTGGGTCATCCCAGTGCACCAGCCCCAAGCATCCAGTATCATGCAATGAACCTGGACTGGTGGTTCATTTCATATATGATATTACACATGTTTCAATGCCATTCTCCCAAATCATCCCATCTTGCCCTCTCCCACGGAGTCCAAAAGATTGTCCTATACATCTGTGTCTCTTTTGCTGTCTCGCATACAGGGTTATTGTTACCATCTTTCTAAATTCCATATATATTGTTAGTATACTATATTGGTGTTTGTGATAACTTGTGGATCTGACCTTATTATATACCTTTTGAAGGTACATCTCCTCCCTTAATTCTAATGCAATGTAGTTGCTAGGATGAGATAATAATAAATGCTATTATTCATAGAATTTTTATTAGATATTAGATAAAATATATACATAATTTCTAATCCTCCCAGCAGCTCTTTGCAGTAGGTGTTTTTGTTATCCGTATTTATTTTTAATTAGAAAAGAAAAACAAGTCAGAGATCAGGTGAGTAACTGGTTTTGAGTCACACAGATACCAAATAACAGAGATAAGACTTAAGTCAGTGGGAAGTAGGGGAAGGGGGATTTGGAAGAAGGTGGTAATGTACAAACTTCTAGCTATAAGATAAGGTATTAGGGATGGATCAGTCTTGAATATTCACTTCAAGGACTGATGCTGAAGCTGAAGCTCTGGTATGTTGATCATCTGATGCGAATAGATGTCTCACTGGAAAAGTCACTGATGCTGGGAAATATCTAGGAGAGAAGAGGGTGTCAGAGGATGAGATGGCTGAATGGCATCACCAATGCAATGGATCTGAACTTGAACAAACTCCAGGAGATGGTGAGGGACAGGGAAGCCTGGCATGCTGCTGTCCATGGGGTTGCAGAGTTAGACACTGCTGGCTGACTGAGCAACGACAGCATTAGGGATGGAATGTACAACGTGATGCCTATAGTTCATACTCTTGTATGATATACAAGAAAGTTTTTGTGAGAATAGATCTTAACATTTCTCATCACAAGGATATTTTTTTCTTTTCTTTTCTTTTTCATTGTATCTGTATGACTTCATAAATGTTAACAAACTATTGTGGTAATCTTTTCACTATACACACACACACACACACACACACACACATATATAATCAAACACCATGACGCACACCTTAAACATATACAATGGTGTATATCAATTTTTTTTCAATAAAATGGTCAAAATAGATCTAAGTCAGAATTTCTCAACTTCAAATACACCATTCACTTCATTGCTACGCCAAATATGATGGAGCATGTGTCACTATCAGGTCTAAGAAATAATAAGTCAAGGAAGCTTGAAGATGATGAGGGATGGGTTCAAAGGAAGAACAAAATGCCGTTGACTAAGCTCAGAAATTGGGTGCTTCTGTAGTGCGGCCATGTAGTTAGTTTTAAGCACAGGGCCCAAAGGCTGCTCCAAGTTCTCATGTGGGATAGTGAGTGGAAAAGTCTAATCCAACAGACAGAATCATAAATGCGAAAGACTCCTGGCTGGCAGTGGTTAATGTCACATGGCTGAGCCATGTTGGGATCCTGAGAGCTGTGTCCCAGCAGGATAGCGCCTGGCAGCCAGGCACATGGAGACCATAATTTAATTCCTTGGGGAGATAATAAGTCAACAATAAAGATCTGATGGCCATGAGAGTCTCATATAGTAGATGGACACTGGGTCCATGGCAGAGTACTTAAACAGACTCTCAGGTACCTGGACCTATTGGTTCCAGAGGAACTCTACACTTAGAGGTATGTCTCACCATCACTACTTTTCAGCAACAGATAATGTCCTTACCACCACCATTCCTTCTGACTCAGAGAAAGAGGGAATTGGGTGGAAAGTTTAGCTCAGTTCAGTACACCAAATATTTACGGAGCACTCCTCTGTGCCAGGCACCATGCTAGGCACAGGGATACAAAGATGAATAAGATACAGTCCTTACCAGAAATGGCAAGCCCATGGCACATGTACCGCCACTTCCTCCTCCTTCACCCAGGCAGACATCATTAATCAATCACTGCACTCCTTCCTGCTGAGTCTGCACCTGGACTCGACTCCTCCTCAACCAGCAGCCACTATCCATCAACAGGAGATGCCATGTGGGTTGAGATGAATTAGCACTCTTGCTCAATAAGTTTTTAGTCTTGGGAAGAGAGAGAAGCTGAGACATTTCCCTATGTATATTAGGCTGTATGGTTCAAGTTCAAGGTAATAGAGAAGAAACTTGAGGAAGCCCGGGGTCTTAAAAAATGTTCACATTTCCTCTACATGTCTTATTGTAATTATTTTAAAAAAATTTTAAAGGGAAGGATTTCTTTTAATAAAGGCCTGACATCTTTTGGGAAGCCTTTTTTCCCTAAGTGCAAAATTATTCTCATTAGAAAGGACTTCTTTTAACATACAGCTCAAGGCAAAATTCAAATCCAAAAACAGTTAAAAAGAGTATAAGCTCTCACTAGAACTGCAATGTATCTACCCCAGGGGTTGTAAGAATGTACTAACTCCTCACTGCCAGTTCTTCGCAGCCAAAAAAATCAAGCAGCTAAGAACTCCTTAGGGAGGGCAGGGTGGTGAATGGGGACCTATTATAAAATGCACACCTTCAAGAGAACAAGAATTACAGGTAACTTCCCTCTTCTCTAAAGCAAGTAGTGGTAATAGAACCCCTCTCTGTGGACACTAAGAAGGCTTGCTTTTTCTGTGGCTTTGGCCATTTATACTTAATTTATGTTTTTAATTTTCTGGAAAGAGCCCAGAGGAGCCCACTGCCTGATGGAGTGCATGATACAGGTTTGGTAAACACAAATTAAAATAAAATAAAAATGCCCTACTGCCTCTGAATGCATCTAAAAACAGAATTAAGAGACACTAAATCATAGGGTAAGAATGACCCTTCAATTCATCTTAAAAGGCAAAGTGTAAGGGAAGAAAGGTGGGTAAAGGAAGAAATGGGAGAGGTCATTAAAATGACAGGATATAGCATTAGGCATGGCTGAACTAGACTTAAATGTTGGCCCTGCTAACCTTCCTGAAAAGGGAATATTATAGCTGTGCAAAATCTGGATTTCACAGTGAGAAGAAATCAAACATAACACTTCTCACTCTGAATCACTTTACCCAGAAGAGGGTTTTGAATTGAGACCTTCATTATGCCAATAACTGAGTTTACCTAAATAATCTCCAGCACTTTGGATATTGGGTAAGGCCACCACTGTTTAGTCCATTAAAAAAAAAAAAGGCAGGAATGGTGTCCTAGAGAAACCTTTTCTTCCCTTGAACTTAAAAAAAAAAAAAAAAAAACCTCCCACTTTTTCTGTGTCTTTTTATCTAGAAAAATCCATCAAAAAGTATAAAATATGGAATCAGGAAAGTGCTGGCTTATTAACATATATTTTTGCTTTCATTGCCTATGCATTTTAAATGCAGACTTTCATTCTTGGAAAGGATAAGGCACAGTACTTAAACCTACTCTATGTCAAGTAAAATCCATTGAGACATCCCAGACTCTCCAGAACCTTGCATCTATATTCCGAGAGTCGAACTTAAGCGGAGGACACTTCTTAGAATTCCATTTGAATTACTCTAAATGTACCAAGCAGCTGCTGAGAGCAAAGCATTTGTTCTACTGTGAGACGATAAAACTGAAAGTATCTCTGCAAAAATTCTAGTCTACTTGTGTCATTTCTCTAACTGGGATAATGTGTGGGCTCCCAAAGTGATTCTTTTATTCTGGCTGTGCAGTAGATTTACATGGTCAGCAACACCACCTCTGGGTGCATTTGTGTTTATACAATCTAATGGTTACAATGAAAGCAAACCCCTTAAAAGTTTGCACCCTGTTCCAGCCTCCGCCCCTTATAATTTACTTGTGTTAACTCACATAATCCTCACAACACTCTAACATGGTTATGGTTCAGTTTTGTAATATAATTATCACAAACTGGGTGGCTTAAAACAGCGGAAATGTGCTCCTTCACCACTGTGAAGGCTAGCAGTCCAAAATCAAGGTATCATCAGTGCTGGTTCCTGCTGCAGTCTCAACGCGAGAATCCAGCCCATGCCTCTCTCCTAGCTTGGACTGCTGTCAGCGATCCTTGGCGTTCTTGGCTTATGTTTGCACTCCAGTTCCTGTTTCTGCCTTCACACAGCCTCTGTGTCTCTGTCTCTTATCCTTTTCCAGCTCTCAAAGGATAGTCAACACTGAATTTAAGGACACAATAATCCAGAATGATCTCGTCCAGAGATTCTTAATTATATCTGAAGGGTGTTAATTCCAAATAAGGTTACATTTTCAAACTCCAGATGATATTTATTGTTGGGGCCCATTATCCAATTCACTACAGTTAATGCCCTCATTCTTTAGATGAGAAAATAAAAATCTGATTAATTAGATCACCCCTTCATGGGATCACAGCCTTGCAATGGTGAAGGGGCTTGTGTAACTCAGTGAGGCTATAAGCCATGTCACGCAGGGCCACTCAAGACGGAGGGCTCACGGAGGAGAGTTCTGACGAAGCATGGTCCATTGACGGAGGAGTAACCGTGATGGTGTGGCTCACCTAGATGGTCACTTGCCTAGAGCCAAACAATCATTAAGTGCAGAGTCAAACGGGCCGTAGGAAGCGTTACTATGAACAAAGCTAGTGGAGATGACTGAATTCCAGCTGAGCTATTTAAATCCTAAAAGATGATTCTGTTAATGTGCTGCACTCAATATGCCAGCAAATTTGGAAAACTCAGCAGTGGGCACAGGACTGGAAAAGATCAGTTTTCATTCCAATCCCAGAGAAGGACAATGCCAAAGAATGTTCAAACTACTGTACAGCTGTGCTCATTTCACATGCTAGCAAGGTAGTACTTGAAATCCTTGAAACTAAGCTTCAACAGCATGTGAACTGAGAACTTCCAGATGTACAAGCTGGATTTAAAAAGGCAGAGGAACCAGAGATTAAATTGCCAGCACTTAATGACCTAGACAGCATAATTAAAAACCAGAGACATTACTTTGACAACAAGGGTTCATATAGTCAAAGCTATGGTTTTTCCAGTAGTCACATATGGGTGTGAGAGTTGGTGCATCAAGATGGCTGAACACCAAAAAATTGATACTTTATAATTGTGGTGCTGGAGAAAACTCTTGAGAGTCTCTTGGACTGCAAGGAGATCAAACCAGCCAATCCAAAAGTAAATCAGCTCTAAATGTTCATTGGAAAGGCTGGTGCTAAAGCTGAATTTCCAATACTTTGGCCACATGATGTGAAGAGCTGACTCATTGGAAAAGACCCTGATGCTGAGAAAAATTGAAGACAAAAGGAGAAGGGGGAAACCGAGGATGAGATGGTTGGATGATATCACTGACTCAATGGACATGAATTTGAGCAAATTCTGGGAGATGGTGAAGTAAAGGAAAGCCTGGCATGCTGCAGTTCATGGGGTGGCAAACAGTTGGACATTACTTAGCAGCTGAACAACAGGAAAAGAAGTAGATCACAGAGGTTACAGGGGAGGTAAGAGAGAAAAACCAAGCCTTGCAGTCAAGTTTCAGAAACTATAGACACTGATATTCAGGACTGCAGCATCATGTCCATGATATTATACTGTCTTTCTTTCCATTTCACCACAGGAAACACGTCACCAGATAATTGTGGCCAACCAAATTCTGCAGATACATAGAATATAATGTATCTGCTGTATACAGATATGTGGGAATTAAATGAAATTGGAGGATGCGGTGGGTGGGGGTGGGGGGCTGTAACGTATGTATTTGTCGCCCTGCCAGATACCCCAGTGTCCCTCTAGCCAGTTTGGTAAGTATGCTTATCTTCCAGTTACTGTAGGTGCTCCAGCTAATGGTTCATATCTGTAACCTTCTCTAGGGGATCACCTTTCAGTTATTGAAGCCATCTTGTTCACCATCCAAGGAATTCTGACTGCCTGGGGTTCAGAAGATCAAAAGCTTCACTGTCTTATTTTAAGGCAGGACAAACTGTTTGGTGCAATTTATATGCCAAAGTTCCCGTGGGGCTCAGGCTGGAGCTAGACATTACATGTCCCAAATTTTTGTGTGGAAGTTCCATTTTCCCTGTTTTGCTCCTATCCAAGTTCTTTCAAAGAGAACTCCATGAGTAAATCATAGTATAGGCAAATCTCAAATCAAGCTGTGCTTGTTGAAATCAGATGACATTTTCCATACATCAGTTTATTTAGTTATCACAATAACCTCAAGGATAGCTCTAATCTTCTCTACTTTGGATATCAGGAAATTGAAAAATCAGCAAAGCCATGGGATATGCCCATTGCTGCTCAGAATTGATATGATAGAGTGGGAATTTGAAGCCATGCTCTTTGCAAACGTCTACTTTTATTAAGCTTGTCTGTCTGCATATCAGCTTACTCAGGCTCATGATAAATGTGTCTCAGGAATGGGTCTGACCTAGTTGAAGTTTAGGGGCTTCAGAACCAGATGCTATTGAAAGTGAAAGTCATGTCTAACCCTTTGTGACCCCATGGACTCTCCAGTCCATGGGTTTCTTCAGGCCAGAATACTAGAGTGGGCAGCCATTCCCTTCTCCAGGGGATCTTCCAACCGAGTGATCGAACCCAGGTCTCCCACACTGCAAGTGTATTCTTTACCAGTTGAGCCACAGGGAAGCCCAATTATGTAACTGATGAATGGTAGCTATTTCTTGAGGAAAAAATAGGCATTTTAGACCTTCTTTTATTTGGGGGATTTTTTTTTTCCTGACCATTTTCTAAGACTGTGTGATACACTTCAGATGATGTATATTAAGTGCTTAGTGCTACATCTGGGGCATCAGATATACTCAGAGAAATTAGATATTGTGGATTTCACCCCTGTCCAGTGGTATAGTTCAGGAAGCTGAGATCTGAGATCCACCAGGGCTGAGCCCCAGCATCTCTCTGGAACACCTCAGAGGGACCTTTCAGCTTTTGTTTTGCCAAAAGTTTTCACTTTTATCTCAGGTTCAAAAGATTTGTTAACAAAGTAAGCCACTTACTATATACAAATAAGTAATGCAGATATCTATTAGAGAATTATCTAGCTTACTTTCAACATACTAACATTAAAAGAAAAGAGAAATAGAGCAGAGAACACATCACCAAATTGGGTTTTGACTAACATTCAGACTTAAACAGTGTTGAGAAGTCCCATGTCACAGCACATCTGGGTCCCAATTGGGAAAGGGTCTCAGGCAGTGTGTCTGCTCCATGGGTGAGACTTCAAAGACTGCAGTTCAGGGTTCCCTGTTTACGATCCCAGGTTGGATGCAAACTGATATCATCATCCATCTATGACCAAATTATAAACCTGGTTTCCTGTTAACGCTGTTGGTTTTGTCATGTTAAACTTGGAATGATGCTAAACCTGGGGCTTGGTTGGCCAGGCCCCCTCTGAGAGCTCAGCAATCTCAAGATTTCTCCCCCATCTTATCTCTGGTGCTGCAAGTCTTGGACTCAGCAGGTAGTCACTCACAGTCACTCCTAGCCAGGGCAGGGTCCAGGCAGGTTGGAAGCAAGGTCAGAGGCTTGCTCTGCTTTGTCTCAAAAGCCTAAACAAGACTTAAAAAAAAAATTTCCCTAACATTACTGGAAGAAACACAAGCTGGAATCAAGATTGGCGGGAGAAATATCAATAACCTCATATTATGCAAATGACACCACCCTTATGGCAGCAAGTGAAGAGGAGCTAAAAAGCCTCTTGATGAAAGTGAAAGAAGAGAGTGAAAAAGTTGGCTTAAAACTCAACATTCAGAAAGTGAAGATCATGGCATCTGGTCCCATCACTTCATGGCAAATAGATGGGGAAACAGTGGAAACAGTGGCAGACTTTATTTTTTTGGCTTCAAAATCACTACAGATGATGACTGCTGCCATGAAATTAAAAGACATTTACTCCTTGGAAGAAAAGTTGTGACCAACTTAGATAGTATATTCAAAAACAGAGACATTACTTTGCCGAATAAAGTCCGTCTAGTCAAGGCTATAGTTTTTCCTGTGGTGATGTATGGATGTGAGAGTTGGACTGTGAAGAAAGCTGAGTGCCGAAGAATTGATGCTTTGGAACTGTGGTGTTGGAGGAGATTCTTGAGAGTCCCTTGGACTGCATGGAGATCCAACCAGTCCATTCTGAAGGAGATCAGCCCTGGGATGTCTTTGGAAGGAATGATGCTAAAGCTGAAACTCCAGTACTTTGGCCACCTCATGTGAAGAGTTGACTCATTGGAAAAGACTCTGATGCTGGGAGGGATTGGAGGCAGGAGAAGGGGACGACAGAGGATGAGATGGCTGGATGGCATCACGGACTCGATGGACGTGAGTCTGAGGGAACTCCGGGAGTTGGTGATGGACAAGGAGGCCTGGCGTGCTGCGATTCATGAGGTAGCAAACAGTCAGACACGACTGAGCGACTGAACTGAACTGAACAGTATCCTAGGTCTATCTGACCTATGACAAGCCACTTTGAGGCAATAACCCACTAAGTGCCAATGGGAATTCAGAGGTGAGGGTGAGGGAGGATTCTGAAAGAAGGGAAAAGCTGGCTAAAGTCACAGCATGGATCTCGCTGGGTGTGACATCCTGGCTGAAATCTTATCACGCAGGGCCGCCAAGTGAGCAGTTAAGAGAAAGTGGCTGAAATTGCTTGTATGTTGTTTTGTTTCCCCCTTTTCCTTCTAAATACATCTGTGCTGAGCATATGGGCCTGTGTGTATCTGTGTGTCTGTGCACATGTGTCTGTGGGTATCCCTGTGTGTATATGCATATGTGCATGTCTCTGTATCGGTATTTGCATGTGTGTGTCTCTCTCAGCATATATTCATGTGTCTGTGCAGGTGTGTGTGCATGTCCACACTTGTGCATGCCTGTGTGTTCAACTGGTGGCCTCATTCTGACTTCACTTCATCATGATTTTTCTGGATGTCCCCCTTCTTACACTTTTCTTTCTGCGACTCAAACTCTGTATTCCAGAATGTTATTCTTCTGCTTATAATACTTTCATGGACTTATATTTGCTCAAACACCTTGTTACAGAACATGTAGTCTGTTTACAACTTACTCATTTCCCTTCTTTTGTAAAAATGCTTCTTCTTCCTCAAAGATCCTGCTCTGAGGTCATCTCCATCATCTCGTTGGATGAACACTCAGGAGTCTTCCCAGCTCTTCTAAGCAGAATGAGTTGTCGCTCTCCTTTGCTAGCATCTTGCATAGTTTTCTGTTATAAAAACCACTGTTCTTTGCTGTGATGATGCACCTAAGAGTTTGTCTCTGTCACAGCATACACTGTGGGACCCTTTAAGACAGGAACAAGGTCATGAATTTCTGGTTTGGCAGGTTTGGCAACATTTACCTGGAATATTATAGTTTTAAATAAAAGGAAAAAATAAGTAAATATGAAAAGATGAAGCACTAACCTTAACATCTCTGCTGCTGCTGCTGCTGCTGCTAAGTCGCTTCAGTTGTGTCCAACTCTGTGCGACCCCATAGATGGCAGCCCACCAGGCTTCCCCATCCCTGGGATTCTCCAGGCAAGAACATTGGAATGGGCTGCCATTTCCTTCTCCAATACATGAAAGTAAAAAGTGAAAGTGAAGTTGCTCAGTCGTGTCTGAGCCTTAGCGACCCCATGGACTGCAGCCTACTAGGCTGCTCCATCCATGGATTTTCCAGGCAAGAGTACTGGGAGTAGGGTGCCATTGCCTTCTCCAACTATAGAGAATTATATCTTTGTAAAATGAAAATGATAAAAAGTAGCAAGTTGTTGATTAAACAGCAGGACCCATTTCTTTCACTTTCCCTTCTGAGCCACTGTGGACAGAACCTTGGGCATGTCCCTTACTGTGGCCAATAGCATGTGGGTAGAAGGGAGGGGGTACCAGTTTCAAGCACAGCATCCCTCCTAGGTACCTCTTTCTGTTGTCCTGCAGTGTGGAACATGGGCAGCAGAAATGATCCAGCTGACCCCAGATCCTCAGTAAGAAGAGCAGATACCCAGAGAAGCTCAGGCTGGAAGAACAGAGGCATCTCAGCCGACCCACTGACCTGGGATGACGTGTGCTGCAGTTTTAAGCCACTGGGTTTGGAGATGATTTGTTACATCACATTACGGTGGCAATAGCTAACTGATACGTCAACCTCATTTGGTTTTTGTGAGGATTAAATCGGGTAATTCATGTCCAGTGCTTAGCCAAGTCCCTAGAATGTGGTAAGCTCAGGTATTAGCACCCTGATTTTTAATGTCCCATTTCTGTTATTATATGAAGCTAAGCCTTTTGTGGAAAAGAACAGTTGGGAGGAAGGGAAAGCAAGGCTCTATTTATCATACTCATTGAAGCTGTCACAGACCAATTTGGCAGTTTCTTTCATATTTGCTAAAAGCCTTTGGTAAATGTGAAGCAGGATGATGTTCTTTGGCTAGGAAGGTCTGAGAGGATTCACACTTAAGTGGAAAAAAATAACAGACTTGGCAGAGTGGCTCTCCAGCATGGAGGCTTATGTAACTGTCCCTGTCATCAGTGGGATGATCTGCTGGTTTTCCTAAAACATTTTCATTTCTCAAAGCACTTTGTTTGACAGTCCCTCATGTTAGCCATTTCTTGGAGCCAGTCTGTACACAAAAACAGATAGCTAATTCCTAGAAAGTGCCAACGAACTGGGTTTGTGGGGCTCAAGCCAACAGACTCCTCTGTGTTGGTTGATGTGTTCCATATGTCAATCATCAGCCCAGTTCCTTTTTTGATCTCCAGGCTAAGGCATCTGACTTCCCCATCAAGAGGGCTCAGACCTGTGTCACACTTAAGATGTCAAAGTGGAGCCCGTCATCTTTGTTTGCACCACGGTTTCCCACCTCTGCCAAATGTGTGGTTCCAACTATGCCTTCAGTACAGTCAGTTCAGTCCCTCAGTCGTGTCTGACTCTGCCACCCCATGGACTGCAGCACGCCAGGCCTTCCTCCGTCACCAGCTCCCAGAGTTTACTCAAACTCATGTCCGTTGAATCAGTGATGCCATCCAATGCTCTGTCTTCCCCTTCTCCTCCTGCCTTCAATCTTTCCCAGCATCAGGGACTTTTCCAGTGAGTTAGATTTTCATATCAGTTGGCCAAAATATTGGAGTTTCAGCTTCAATATCAGTCCTTCTAGTGAATATTCAGAACTGATTTCCTTTAGGATGGACAGGTTGGATCTCCTTGCAGTCCAAGGGACCCTCCTTCCTTCCTTATTTCTGTGAATTCATTTGCGGCATCCATTATTCCTCCCTTACTCTCCCTTTTATTGTTCTTTTTCCCTAGACTTCTAAGTTCTCATTATTACTCAAAGCACTCTCCCTGACTCCCTCATTACTCCTATTACTTCACCTCTTTTCAAGTTTATAGCAAAACTCTCTCATAGGTCTTCTTGCCTCAGCCCCATCTCTATGATTTTTGTCCTCCAAGGTGAGTTCTTTCATCTCTGTGTGTGTGTGTGTATGTGTGTGTCTCCTGTGTGTGCCTCATGTCTCTTACTGGCCTGTAAGTTCTTTGCCTTTAGGGGTCATGCCTGGAATTTTGAGGGATCTAACCAGATTAATTCATTACTTCCTGTGTGATTGGTGTTTAACCAGCTCTCTAGCTAAATGTCTCTACATCTCCTTTATATCTATTTAGCAGAACTATTTCAAGGTGAAAGGCAACAGCTGAGCCCACAAAAAAATGTCAACCTACCAGGAATTATCTGAACCTCAGTTTGGAGTAGATCTTTTTTATTTTTCCTCTTTTTCTTTCTTTTAGGTTTTTTTTTTTTTTGCCACATGGTTAATGGGATCATAGTTCCCTGAAAGTGAAAGTGAAAGTTGCTCAGTCCTGCCCGACTCTTTGTGACCCTATAGACTATACAGTCCTTGGAATTCTCTAGGCCAAAATATTGGCGTAGTTAGCTTTTCCCTTCTCCAGGGGATCTTTCCTGCCCAGGAATCGAACCAGGGTCTCCTGCACTACAGGCGGATTCTTTATCAACTGAGCTATCAGGGAAGCCTAACCAACAATCAAACCTGGGCCCCTACAGTGGAAGCACAGTGTCCTAACCACTGGATCACCAGGGAAGACCCCAGAGTAGAGCCCGCTATAAAAGACTATGTAGGGAAGACTCTTGCAGGCAGCAGCAAGGCTGAAAGGGGCTGAAGAAATTATGGTGAAGGAGGAGGAGAAGCAAATGTTGCAGAGCAAATGCTAATTTCCAGGTGCAGCTCTACTTATCTTATCCCCTCTAATTGATGCATCTTCAGAGACTGCTGGGTAGGGAGAGGGGCTAGCAGGAATTGTAGTTTGGGGGTTTATCTGCAGAAGTTCACGGGCTATCCCACCGCGTGCTAGCTACATTTCCCAGCATTTTATAATTTAATTATACTGCAGGTGATACAAGGATCATTTTTGTATTTGCCTTTAGGGATGTTGTGAGAAATAAATAAAATAAAACCTCATCCATATTGATACTCATTTGGCAGAGAAGAGAATCCACCCAGAACACTTTGGCAATTGGTAAAAGATAGTGGAGAAATTAGGTTAAGAATCCAGTCCTCGAGTCTAAAATCCAGTACCATCTACCATCCTGAAATTCTTTCTAAGGATGGAATAGGCTAGGTAGGGAGAGACTGTAGGCATTGCCCTATTGTTGTCTGGGAACTTCTTTTTCTCTGAATATCTTTTCTCACACCTTTTCCTATTTCTTCTGACAAAATGCTTTACCTTTTTGCAGGGCCGGTATAGACATTGCTTCCATGATTATGTTGGTTAAATTAGCAGTGCTGCCATAGGATCTCCAGCTCAGACATGGAGTTCATTGTTTTTCTAGTCCATGAGATTCCAATGGTCTTTACAATAGTGGCTCTTTTTATTATGTCTTAAGTCAAAATATCATTTATCCCGAAGGGTTATTAAAGGGTTGATAGGGGTTTCCCTGATAGCTCAGTTGGTAAAGAATTCACCTGCAAAGCAGAAAACCCTGGTTTGATTCCTGGGTCGGGAAGATCCACTGGAGAAGGGATAGGCTACCCACTGCAGTATTCTTGGGCTTCCCTTATGGCTTGGCTGGTAAAGAATCCATTTGTGATATGGGAGATCTGGGTTCGATCCCTGCTTTGGGAAGATCCCCTGGAGAAGTGAAAGGCTACCCACTCCAGCATTCTGGCCTGGAGAATTCCATGGACTGTATCGTCCCTGGTGTTGCAGAGTCAGACACGACTGAATTCCTTGAACAAAATAATCTGCACACTGTATGCCATATAATGTTTTTCATTATGAAGATATTAGGGCTTATGGTGATACTACACATGAATGAGAAGACTTCAGTGCCTCTGGCAAGGAGCTGACTCTGCTTTGAGTTTGAAGGGATAAGATGAGGACATTTCTCAACATGTGAGCAGGCGGACTACTCTAAGGGAGATAGTGGGATAGTCATAACATTTTTCAGGTATCTGATTCATCTCTTCTTCCAGCAAAGAGGATGTTTTGTTTATGGTGTGGTTTTAGGGGAATTGCTTTGAGCAGGAAGAGTGCAGAAAACCCTGTTAAGCCTCATCTTTTCTGAAGGCCCTTATTTTCCACTTTTGACAGCACTGACTGTGACCTCGCTCTTGTCCCCTGTCTGATCTTTCACTTTGGGACAGAAACAAATGTGATGAAATTGAGGGTTCAGCAAAGGAGTCTGGCTTTTCACCTCCCAGGTGTGAGGAAGCAAGGGCTTGTGTGGGGGAAGGGCACTACAGAGAATGCCCAAAACTGTGCGGGTCACTCTAGGAAGACAACCTGCAGAGGTCCGAGAGGAGTCACAGACATTCCCCCACACGCCAGGTTTGTGGGTCGGCCAGGGGAAGGGACACTTTAATGAATGCAGCTGGTCGTCATTTTAGTTCTTAGTGGAAGAAGAAAAGGGGCAAACAAAATAAGCTGTCCAGACTAACCAGTAGGTGGATTAGTAATGCCTGAACCTGACAGAGAAGTCAGTGCTCAGGGTCAAAGGATAAACTGATTGGTGGGACCTTTTTGATGCCTGAATTTTAGTGAAGCTATTAGTGCCAATTAGAATGACACCAGAGAAGAGGCTGGAAAGCTGGGGGCCCCAGAAACATGTCAGGAGAAGGGTTTGACGGCTGAGATGCAAAGAAAGATGGGTGATTAGGAAGCATAATTTGCTCAATTGCTTGTGATTTGGCAGAAGTTGATTTTTAGGATTGTTTTTGTAACCTGAAAATGAGGGCCTTAGAAGCCTTTGAAATGAGGGCAAGGCACGTAGAGTGAAATATTTTCCGCTCAGGGCAGATTTTAAGAACATAAGAACTGCCAGGCCAGATCGAGCTCACTGTGGGCCCAGGCTGCCATTTTATCTTTAACAGAGGCTCTGAGGTAGGTATGTGTAGAAAGGCTTGAACTGTCAAACACAAGAGTTAAGAAAGTGCCTGAAGGCTCTTTGGCAATTTGTCAAGGACTGTCGTCTAATTGATCCACTGGACCTATTCTGACACCATCAGTACCTTTCCTTTGCAGTCTTTTGCAGTAAAATAGTGTTGAGTTGGCATCATCACTTATCAGTTGTGTAAACTCTGAATAATTTGTTTGATCTCTTAGTGTTTCAATATCTCTGTTTTAAATATAGACCTAATAATAGGTACCCTCACAGAATCATTTGAAATATTAAGTTGAAAAGTAATAAAAGATAGCTAATGATAATATATCATTTATAGGTTACTATATACTGAAGGAGATCAACCCTGGGATTTCTGTGGAAGGAATGATGCTAAAGCTGAAATTCCAGTACTTTGGCCACCTCATGCGAAGAGTTGACTCATTGGAAAAGACTTTGATGCTGGGAGGGATAAAGGGCAGGAGAAGAAGGGAACGACCGAGGATGAGATGGCTGGATGGCATCACTGACTCGATGGACGTGAGTCTGAGTGAACTCCGGGAGTTGGTGATGGACAGGGATGCCTGGCCTGCTGTGATTCATGGGGTTGCAAAGAGTTAGACACAACTGAGTGACTGAACTGAACTGATATACTGAACAGAATTATATCTGTATCTAATCTATATCTGTATAACTCATTACTCCATACAAATTTATGAGCAAGTTTTTATAACTTTCATTCTACAGAGGAAGAGATTGTTCATTTTTTACTTGGGCTTAACTTGGGCATGGAGATTGGTGGAGCTTAAAGGCTTAGAGTTTGGTAGGTCTTCCCTTGAGATATCTTTGTGTCTCAAGCTTAATTAAACCAAAGGGTAGTAGGTGTTGGTGAATAAAGTGTTGCTTACTTAAGTTTTAGTTGTTTCAGAAATATCTATTTATTCAGTCTCTTGGAAAACTGGACAACTCATTGATACTGAGACTGAAATGGTTAAACACATATTATATGAAATGTGGAAGAGTCCTTAAGAATCGTAAATAGAAATAACTGGACTCCAATAGAGCTGACAATCATTTTCTTCCAGAATTAACACACGTAGTGCTAGAATCACACTCACCTCTTTCCACCTTAAATTAAGATCATTGAGTTTTACAGACTGAATAATGCTTTCAAGTTGTGGTTCTGACAGATGATTCTTGAGTCCTTTGGACTGCGGGAGATAAAACCAGTCGAAACCCTAAAGGAAATCAACCCTGAATATTTATTGAAAGGGCTGATGCTAAAGCTCCAATACTTTGGCCACTTGATGCAAAGAGCTGACTCACTGGAAAGGACCCTGATGCTGGGAAAGATTGAAGGCAAAAAGAGGAGGTGGCAGAGGATGAGATGGTTAGATAGCATTACTGACTCAATAGGCATGAGTTTGAGCAAACTCTGGGAGACAGTCAACGACAGGAGAGCTTGCTATGTCCATGGGGTTGCAAAGAATCAGACACAATTTAGAATCTGAACAGCAACATTGCCTTTTCAAAGGTAACTTGAAATGATACATCAGCGGTTACTCAGTCTGTTCTTTCAGAATATGTATTTTAGCTTCATCGGAACAAGATTCGGGCTCAAGACATATTTGAAGGGCTCTTCTAAATTTTTTTTAGAAGTAAATATTTTTCTAAATATAAATTTGTTTATTTTAATTAGAGGCTAATTACTTTACAATATTGTATTGGTTTTGCCATACATCAACAAGAATCCTCAAATTTTTAAATAATTCTTTTCTCTACCTTTCCAAAATGTATGGAAAAGCACGATACGTATAATGTTGCAACAACATTTTATTTCCAGAAATTTCCTATTCCTAAAATAATCTCACTTCCTAAAATCAGAAAGAAGAACACTCTTCAAATAGTGGTAATAAAGCATGAGTAAAATATTCTTTTAAAAGGCACAGGAGAGCAAAAGGCTAAGTTCAGTCATCATCAACAAAGATGAAAAGTTCATCTCATGAAGGGATCTCAAAGGCATAGATTGATAAAATCTCATAATCTGATGGGAATATTAGAATGGTTTTACTATTTATCAACATCAGAGCTCAGACTCAGTACTATTAACATTTTTGGCTGGACAGTTCTTTGTTGTGGAGAGTCATCTTGCACATTGTAGGATGTTTAGCGGAATGGTTGATCTCCATCTATTAGAAGATGTTAGCAGCACTAACATTCCCAGTTTTTTTTTGATATTCTGTCTAGATTTGTCATAGCTTTCCTTCTAAGGAGCAAACATCTTTTAATGTCATGGCTGCAGTTACTATATGCAGTGATTTTGGAGCCCAAGAAAATAAAGTCTGTCACTGTTTCCCTGTCTATTTGCCATGAAGTGATGGGACCAGAAGCTATGATCTTCATTTTTTGAATGCTGAGTTTTAAGCCAACTTTTCCACTCTCTTTTTTCACCACCCATGGTGGATTCATGTCAATGTATAGCAAAACCAATACAGTATTGTAAAGTAAAATAAAAATAAGTAAATAAATAAAAAGAGGCTCTTTAGTTACTCTTTGGTTTTTACCATTAGAGTGGTGTCATCTGCATATCTGAGGTTATTGGTATTTCTCTTGGTAGTCTTGATTCCAGCTTGAGCTTAATCCAGCCTAGCATTTCTCATGATGCACTCTGCATATAAGTTAAATCAGCAAGGCAACAATATACAGCCTTGACTGACTCCTTTCCCAAATTTGACTCAGTGTATAAGTAAATAAATAAAAAGAGGCTCTTTAGTTACTCTTTGGTTTTTACCATTAGAGTGGTGTCATCTGCATATCTGAGGTTATTGGTATTTCTCTTGGTAGTCTTGATTCCAGCTTGAGCTTAATCCAGCCTAGCATTTCTCATGATGCACTCTGCATATAAGTTAAATCAGCAAGGCAACAATATACAGCCTTGACTGACTCCTTTCCCAAATTTGACTCAGTGTGTTGTTTCATGTTCGATTCTAACTGTTGCTTCTTGACTTGCATACAGGTTTCTCAGGAGACACATAAGCTGATCGATATTCTCATTTCTTGAAGAATTTTTCACAGTTTGTTGTTATCCACATAGTCAAAGGCTTTATGTAGTCAATGAAGCATAAGTAAATGCTTTTCTGGAATTCTCTTGCTTTTTCGATGATCCAGCAGATGTTGGCAATTGATCTCTGGTTCCTCCACCTTTTCTAAATCCAGCTTATACATCTGTAAGTTCTTGGTTCATGCACTGCTGCAGCCCTAGCTTAAAGGATTCTGATTATTACCTTGCTAGCAGGTGAAATGAGTGCAGTTGTGCATGGCTATGTCCAAATAAAACTTTATTTATGAAACAGATCACTGGCTGCTTTTGTACCATGGGCTGTGGTATACCTACCCCAGATTTATGTCACTGTGAAATAACACAGCATCATATGATGCAATCAGATGCTATTACTGTGTGAAAAAGAACATTTCCACTCAAGAATATTGGAAATATCATTAATAGCACCACCCAGAGACATCTGCTGTCATATTCTCAGTACTGGAATAGACACACATTGCAAGTGAAAATGTTAGTCACTCAGTCATGTCTGCCCGTTCATGACCCCATGGCCTGTGGCCCACCAGGCTCCTCTGTCCGTGGAATTTCTCAGGCAAGAATACTGAAGTGGGTAGCCATTCCCTTTTCCAAGAAATCTCACTGATCATGGGTGGAACCTATGTCTTCTGCGTTGCAGACAGATTCATTACCACTGAGCCAATAGGGATGCCAATACACACCACTGGTCAAGGACAAAATTTGAAATCTTACTATTTATTATAATTTTGTATCTTGATTTTTTTCATATAATGTTATTTATAAGTAATTTGGGAGTGTTGTATATTTTTGAAAAACACAATTTTAGTGATTGTGTAATCTTGGATGTGAGAGTTGGACTGTGAAGAAAGCTGAGCACTGAAGAATTGATGCTTTTGAACTGTGGTGTTGGAGAAGACTCTTGAGAGTCCCTTGGACTGCAAGGAGATCCAGCCAGTCCATCCTAAAGGAGATCAGTCCTGGGTGTTCATTGGAAGGACTGATGCTGAAGCTGAAACTCCAATACTTTGGCTACTTCATGCGAAGAGTTGACTCATTGGAAAAAACCCTGATGCTGGGAGGAATTGGGGGCAGGAGGAAAAGGGGACAACAGAGGATGAGACGGCTGAATGGCATCACCGACTTGATGGACATGAGTTTGAGTAAACTCCACGAGTTGGTGATGGACAGGGAGGCCTGGCGTGCTGTGGTTCATGGGGTTGCAGAGTCAGATATGACTGAACAACTGAACTGTATCATCCATTTTATTGATTTTTCAAAATGTATTCATTGTTCCCTGTAATTGAATATTTTCAATTTTCCTATAATGAGAATAATCGTGCAATGGATGCATATACATATATATATATATATATATATATATATAATTTCTAGGACAGATTTCTAACAGATTTGCTACTTTAAAAATAAGGATATTTTTCAAGGCTCTTGATTATATGCACAAATTGGTATTAAAATTTTTATGCTGGCTTTTACTCCTCTGTGAGAACTTGATATTTTTAATCGCATGGCATACTAGATAATAGTCTGTCAGCAGGCAGGCACACACAGATTCTGCACTTCATTCAGTCCTCAGAGTACCCTGCAAAGTGTCTGGTAGGTAGACTCTCAGTTAACTGTCTGTAAATAACACTGAACACAAAATTCCGAGACTGAGACACATGGCATTTTAATATCTGAAATTTATCTCCAAATCTCTGAAACACCTCTGGTACACAGTCATACATAGAATGGGCTTCCCAGGTGGTGCTAGTGGTAAAGAACCCACCCGGCAATGTAAGAAACTTAAGAGATCCCCTAAAGGAAGGCATGGCAACCCACTCCAGTATTCTTGCCTGGAGAATCCCATGGACAGAGGAGCCTTATGGGCTAAAGTCCATGGAGTAGCACAAAGGTGGACACAGCTGAAATAACTTAGCATACACACACGGCATGGGGCTTCCCCAGCAGCTTAGTGGTAAAGAGTCCACCTGTAATGCAGGAGACCAGGAGACAAGGGTTCGATCCCTGGTCTGGAA
>SJYC01114529.1:0-32923 GCA_006408675.1 Madoqua kirkii | reverse complement strand
TTTATTGATTTTTCAAAATGTATTCATTGTTCCCTGTAATTGAATATTTTCAATTTTCCTATAATGAGAATAATCGTGCAATGGATGCATATACATATATATATATATATATATATATATATATATATATAATTTCTAGGACAGATTTCTAACAGATTTGCTACTTTAAAAATAAGGATATTTTTCAAGGCTCTTGATTATATGCACAAATTGGTATTAAAATTTTTATGCTGGCTTTTACTCCTCTGTGAGAACTTGATATTTTTAATCGCATGGCATACTAGATAATAGTCTGTCAGCAGGCAGGCACACACAGATTCTGCACTTCATTCAGTCCTCAGAGTACCCTGCAAAGTGTCTGGTAGGTAGACTCTCAGTTAACTGTCTGTAAATAACACTGAACACAAAATTCCGAGACTGAGACACATGGCATTTTAATATCTGAAATTTATCTCCAAATCTCTGAAACACCTCTGGTACACAGTCATACATAGAATGGGCTTCCCAGGTGGTGCTAGTGGTAAAGAACCCACCCGGCAATGTAAGAAACTTAAGAGATCCCCTAAAGGAAGGCATGGCAACCCACTCCAGTATTCTTGCCTGGAGAATCCCATGGACAGAGGAGCCTTATGGGCTAAAGTCCATGGAGTAGCACAAAGGTGGACACAGCTGAAATAACTTAGCATACACACACGGCATGGGGCTTCCCCAGCAGCTTAGTGGTAAAGAGTCCACCTGTAATGCAGGAGACCAGGAGACAAGGGTTCGATCCCTGGTCTGGAAGATCTCCTTAAACAGGAAATGGCAACCCACTCCAGTATACTCTCTGAGAAAATCCCATGGATGGAGGAGCCTGGTAGGCTACAGTCCATAGTGTCGCAACGATTAAGACGTGACTGAGTGGCTGGATACACACAACAGACATACACACATGGAATGACCCCACGAGTTTGGGACAAGCAGTAAAGGCAACACTCTCAGCACCCAGATTGCATAAGTTGACATGTCTCAAGTTGAGTAGGTGTAAAAAATGTCATAGGACTCACATAGTGGAGTCATTGACATGAAAGGAAGACCAGGAGGGGTCCATTTTCCTGCACAGTTCTAGGGCTTGTGTCCTTGAAATGTGCGGAATATTACCATTAGGAAAATATCATTTATGTGGATCATTGGATTTCCTGTTTTTAATCCCTGCAAGCATTCTGGCAATCTTCAGAGCTAGCAGAAACCACAGTCGTGCTGTACAGAAACCCCAGCTTGCACAGGCCACCCAATCCTAAGGGGAAATTTTTTATAACTTTTTTTTTCCCTCACAACTCCTCCAAGCCCAGGTGAGATAGTGGACCAGACTGCAGAGCTGGATTCTGCTGAAGGAATGAGGAGACTGAGACCTATCACATCTTGTGTTTTATCCTCCGGGGTTGAGTCTAATATGGGATGGGATGTCTGAGCCACACAAATTTTTCCAGAGAAAAACTGGAGAAAACTAGTGCTTATTTTCTGAGGCTCTCTGGCAGTGCACTCTGGGCTCATTTCATCAGAACAGATTGACTATGTTAGAAAGGTCATCAGAAACCCTCTAGGCTCCCAACCTCAGCAATGTTATGAAGATGGGTTTGAAAACATTAAGATTAAAACGGTGTAAAGGATTAACTTGACGTTTCCAACATTATCACTCTGTACTGTGCTTAGTAACTCAGTCGCGTCTGTCTCTTTGCGACCCGATGAACTGTAGCCTGCCAGGCTCCTCTGTCCATGGAGATTCTCCAGGAAAGAATACTGGAGTAGGTTGACATGCCCTCCTCCAAGGGATCTTCCCAACCCAGGGATTGAACCCATGTCTCCCACACTGCAGGCGGACTCTCGTGCTTTCCAATATTTCAGGTACAGATCCTGCAGCCGTGAAATGGGCACAGACTTCAGAAATCTCTATCACTAGAAGCTCGCGGTGATAGTGGTCACTGGACGAGCACAGGGAACACGGTCGGAAAGGGCCATGATGCTTTCTGAGTGCAAATGAGTAGGTGTAACCCGGACGCTGTGAAGGGAATACCCCGCTCCTGCCCCACGTCAGGCGCCATGCTCCTGGCAGGGACTTACGGCACTTGCCACTTGTCATAACCTGTCCCTGCGAAGGTGACACAGGACGAAAGATCTTACTTCCTTCAGACATATTTCACAATGCCACCTCGCTGGCCAGGCACCTCTGGCTGTGTCAGCTAAAACTGTGACCCGTAGCCCACACCTGGCACTCTCTATTTTCTTTTTATTCACCACCTTAGCACTGATCACTATTAATATGCTGTATATTCACTTTGGGCTTCTCGGATAGCCTATTCACTTATCCATTCTGTGTATGTTTGTTTTCCCCACTGAACTGTAAGCTTTGCAAGGTTAGGTTCTGTGTGTGTGTGTTTCTATTTGTATTTGCTGCTTGGACCCCATTGCCTAAAACAGTGGACACACCTTTGAAGTCACTGCCCTGTAGTTACGCTTGCTTCTTGGCTAATTTAGGAGCCTCTGAGGGCAGCCACTCTCTACAGTATGTAGTGTGTAATTAGTATATATTTGAGGATTAATCACATAGCCATTGGATTTCCCCTGTGGCTCAGCTGGTAAAGAATCTATCTGCAATGTGGGAGACCTGGGTTCAATCCCTGGGTTGGGAAGATCCCCTGGAGAAGGCAAAAGCTACCCACTCCAGTATTCTGGCCTGGAGAATTCCATGGACTGGGGTTGCAAAGAGTCAGACACAACTCAGTGACCTTCACTTTTCACTTCACAAAGTCATTAAGGGCTTCTCAGGTGACATCATGGTAAAGAATCCTTCTGCCAGTGCAGAAAATGAAAGATGAGGATTCGAATCCTGGGTAGAGAAGATCCCCTGGAGAAGGAAATGGCAACCTGTTCAGGTATTTTTGCCTCAGAAATTGCATGGACAGAAGAGCCTGGAGGAGTACAGCCTGTAGGGTTAGTTACAGAGTCTGACCTGACTGAGCACACACATGCTTAGTCATTACTTTTGAATCTAGAGGAGAGAATGATTAATGAGTCATATCCTTAGGATTTTGTTTAAAATATCTGTTTTAAATGAAGAGGAGGGTAACACATTTCAATCTGTCATGTAAACCCCACATTGAGTATTTGCCAGCTATTGTTTTATTTTCACGGTGGTCCTTGGGGTGGATTTTATTAACGTTTCCATCTTACTAATTAAGAAAATGGAAACTGAGCCTGAGAAATTTAAAGTAACACCTTGGAGTCACATTAATTGCCAAAATTGACAAGTAACTGAGCTGGGATGTAGACGCAGAGCTCAATGCTGGTCTGTAGGATTCTTAAATATACTGGGGAAAATGTGGGATAGGACTTGCTTTGCCTTTGTGTTCAAATCTCAAAGGCACAAAAGTGTCATCTAAAGGTACCCCTTTTTAATTGAATCAGGACATAATATTAATAACAGCATGAAATTTTTAATGGACTTTCACCTCAGAAACCCATAGCACTTAAAACACATAATTAACACTCAAAACTCACAAGGTGGGTTGCAAATTATTTTGATAGGAAATTAACTATAATGAGAAAATAGCAATACATAAAGTGTTAGAGATTTATCTTAAAAAAGAAGGGTGAAGGCTTTCATATATTCCTTACGTTAGAATTTGTTACACCATCGCTTCTGCTTTATGTTCTGGTTTTTTGGACATGAGGCACGTGGGATCTTGGTTCCTAAACCAAGGAACCTCTTGCACTCGAAGACGAACTTCCAGGAAAGTCCTGAAAGGATACTTATTAAAGCGAAGTGGAGCAGGAACAAAATTTGAGAGTTTTAGGATCAACTGTCATAGATGGGTGACTTGAGGGTAGCAATCATTTTTGTACTGATTATTGAGGTTGACTATTCATTCTCAACAAACACACTGTCCCATCTCCAATTTTCTTTTCTGAAAATATAGCTCAAGAATTATGTACATCATTCAATCCAATATTTATTTTACACCAACTATGCAAAACACGTAGGATGCAATTGGCTATTCATTAAAACATCAATTATTTTCTATTCCCAAATAAGAGATCTGAGTAGAAAATACCCAGACAAATGGTCCCTTCACTATATTTCCTGACATTTCTTCTGTAAAGAAGTAGGGAAATTCATTAAAAGACAAATTTGTCTTTTCACCTAATTCTGAATTGAAGGCTTAAGAATAGCTCCACATAAAACCTCGGAGTTTTACACATCTGAGGACCATTTACAATTTGTATAAATCAGTAATGAATTTACCGGTCTGAATGAAACTGACTGAATGAAACCAGTCATTTGAACCGAAGGTTCAAAGTTTATTACTTTGGTTCAGGTTGTTAAAGGTGGTCTGCTGTGGTAGACAGCTGAATTCACCAAGTTATAGAGAAACACATAGAAATAAATGACTATCAAAGTTTCCACAGCTAAACCCTGGTAAAAATGGGATTTCATACTCTGACCTCTGATTTAAATTTGGAGATATTTCTGATTCATCCCACTGATAGAGGAAATGGTTTGACTTTGCTTTCTACCAAGGGGCTTATCCAGCTAACTTCTCGTGAGCAATCATAGCTTCTGTTTGTTTAAGAGTTCTTCTGAAGCCCGGGACATTACTGACCCCATCTTTCAAAGGATGGACCTCATGACTGAGATTTGGGGCTTATTTATGGCTGTCAACCCAAACTCGGGAGTATTAATCTTCTAGGGCTGCATGGACTGGGTGGTGTAAACAACATAAATTTATTGTCTCACAGTTCTGGAAGCTGCAAGTCTGAGAAGGTGTTGACAGGTTGGTTTCTCCTCGGGGCGCTCTCCTTGGCTTGTAGACGGCATCTTGCCCTTGTTTCTTCACATGGTCTTTTCTCTGTGTGTATCTGTTCTAATCTCTTCTTGTAAGGACACCAGCAATACTGTATCAGGGCCTCTATCAATAACCTCATTTTAACTGCATCACTTCTTTAAAGATCCCCAGCTCCAAATACAGTCACATTTTGAGGTGCTTGGGATTAGGATTTCATGGATTTGACAGGAGTGGGGACTCTAACACTGGATGTGTAGAAGGCAGTAAGCTTAGTAACCCAAGTAAGCCAAACGATGTCTATAAAATGTTAATAAATACTTTTAATTTAGTTCTCACCACATGCCAGGGAGTTTACATGCCGTATGCTGTGTTAGTGTCGTAGCAGCCTAGCAAATTATGTCTTTAAGGGGCTTGTTTTCTAGGTCAAGTAGCTAAGAGAGGTTAAGTAATTTCCCTAAGTTCACCTAGTTCATAAGCCGCCCAGACTAGGATTCCTGTTGACCTCCTAAGCTCCCGCAGGCTGGCCAAGCTGGATGCACATGCCGTGGCCCACTCGAGGGGGCGCTCTTGTTGGAAGGCATCACAAAGCTGCCTCTCTGAGTCTTGGCTGTTCTGCGACCTCAAGGGTTGAAGCCCCAGTGGTGACGAGAAACAGCTGGAGCAGAGAGGCACGGTGAACTCCCAGTGGGGTGTCAGAAGTCTGTCATGAGGGGCCACTTAGCCAGGCCCAAGAAGGCTGAAGGACGTTTAAGTACGGCATGTTCTTACACGCAGAAAGCGACGAGTCTACATCAGTCCGGGCTTGAAATCAAAAGCACAGCCGCCTTGCCTCTCGAAGGGGCAGCCTGTCTCCCAGGAATGTGGCCATGATAAACGAGAAATATGTATAAAGTGTGAGCCCTTGCCCCAAAGGGTGCTGCATAAATGCTGGGTATTATACTATTGTTTATTTGGGCTACCCAAGTGCATTGGACTGAACAAGAGTATTTCTTTCACTGACAACCGCGGTCATTGTGGTGAAAAGATTTATGTTACGACATCTGAATGATGCCTCTGTGTACATGTGTGTGTTTATGTGTGTGCGTGTGTGTATGTGTGTTAATATTTGATGTGCTGTGTAGGGAAATGGGGGGCTGCATTTATCCTGGAAAATGAGCTGGAAATTTCGGGAAAGTTTTGGTTACCCACAATTCCCCTTTGACAGACTTTCCTAACGGTTCCAATTTAATCATGGAATCTTTAATTTGAAAGGGACCTCGGGGACGCCCAGATCTGGTCTCTACCTAGTTTCAAATGCTTCGCTGTAACATTCTGGAGATGCGGTTAACCAGCTTCTGCTTGAACACTTCTGTTGATGGGAAACTCACCACCCCTGGAGCGGCATTTGTTCCTTTTGTAGACAGCTTAAGGAAAAGAGGGGGGATGATCTTTACAGGACATTTGAGATGTTTTAGGCACTGTGCCCAAACTTCATATGTGTCATGTTACGGATCCCTCATTGTGACACTTAGAGGGAGCTTTTACTGCTGCCATTGGTATCATGCTCAAGGCTTACTGCAGACCAGACACTTTCAAGTGCTTTAAATATTTTGTCATTTAATTTTTCAGACACTCTATGAGGTAGAAACTTTAATTTCTCCATTTCATAGATAGTGAAACTGAGACTCAGAGAGGTTAAACAAAGTTTATAGGGGATTCCCTGGTGGCTTAGATGGTAAAGATCCACCTGCCAGTCAGGAGAGCTGGGTTCCATCCTTGGGTGGGAAGATCCCATGGAGAAAGGACTGGCAACCCTCTCCTGTATTCTTGCCTGGAAGATTCCATGGACAGAGGAGCCTGGTGGGCTACAGACCATGGGGTTGCAAAGTGTTGGACACAACTGACCTCCTAACACTTTCACTTTCAATGTTTTAAGCTCATACAGCTGCAAAGTGCATTTGAAAACAGGCAGTGGGATTCAGAACCCACGCTTCTTACTGGTATGTTTTGCTGCCTCTGACTATCCTAAATTTAAAAACAAGAGAATCAAGTCCCGGGGAGCTTTAGTGACCGGTCACAGGTCACGCCATGATAAGTTGAACCTGACTAACTCTAAACCCTATCTGCTATTTCCATAACTCCATGTGTCCTCCAGTTATGAAAAAGTGCTATCATTACCCCTGAGACAAAATCAACCTCCATGCAGTTGTCTCCATGGAACCACTCAATAATTACCTTGGGGGTTTGGAAGCAGCTCTCCCTGTCCTCATGTTTAAATATATGCAGTTTCTTTAGACAGACTTTGCCCTCTGTGATTTCCAGCTGCTCTACTCTCATTTAGATATTTTGTTCCCTTCCTTCTAAGAAAGGAATGCTAAAGTGATACAGCTAATCCTGAGCTCCAGTTAGCAGTCCAGGTGAGCCACAATTAACATAACTGTGGTCACCTCCTTTTCATTTATTCAAGTCAAGCAGTTGATAAGTGAACAAACATTGTTCAACGCTCTGTTAAACACCAATGATTGGTTGCCTGTTATATATCCAATTACTTACATGTACATATATAACATAAGTACATGTCTATTACTGTCTATTACATGTCTATTACTGAAATATTGGTCTTTTAAACCATTCACTCTTAATATTTTCATGGGCTTCCCAGGTAGCTCAGCTGGTAAAGAATCCACCTGCAATGCAGGAGACACCAGTTTGATTCCTGGGTCGGGAACATTCACTGGGGAAGGGATAAGCTACCGACTCCAGTACTCTTGGGCTTCCCTGGTGACTCAGCTCATAAAGAATCACCTGCAATGTGGGAGACCTGGGTTCGATTCCTGGGTTTAGAAGATCCACTGGAGAAGGGAATGGCTACCCGCTCCAATATTCTGGCCAGGAGAATTTCATGGGGTCACAGAGAGTTGGACATGATTGGGTGACTTTCACTTGTATTTTGATAGCTACCTTTCACTTTCACTTTCACTTGTTATGATAGCTACCTCTTTATATTTAGTTGCTAAGTCCCCTTCCTTCTTTTAAAAAAATCATGTTGGTTATCTTGACTATATGTTTTCCTATTAGTTTTAGGATTGATTTTTAGGTTTTGTTGAAATTTCTGTTGATATTTTCATGTGACTACATTTACAACAGCTTCATTTAAAAGGGGAGCTGACACCTTCATTATATCTAATCTTTTATTTAAGTTCTATTATT
The DNA here is from genome assembly GCA_006408675.1 of Madoqua kirkii. NCBI lineage: Eukaryota > Metazoa > Chordata > Mammalia > Artiodactyla > Bovidae > Madoqua > Madoqua kirkii. The sequence continues at coordinate 24,911 of SJYC01114529.1, read as the reverse complement.
TTTATTTGCATAAATTTAACCAACATTCTCTATAATGATCTCAGGCGCATTTTGTTAGATTTACTCCAATGCACTTTTACATCTTGATGTTGTGATGTTATAATATCGTTCTTTACCATAATTTTTAATTTTAGCAATTTTTACATTTTAATTGTATTTTGAAAAGCAGGCTTTTCACAGTATGTTCTGTGGAGTCTTAGGAATCTGAGAAGTTGTGGCAAGGCTGTGGTCCTTGAGATGGGGTGGATACGGATGCTGGAGGAACAGGCCTCTGGTCCCCTCTCCCTGACATTGTTCTACACCACTTGGACTCTGGATTTTTTGTTTTATCCTATGAAAATTAGGACACCTTTGAAATGTTTTAAGTTGATTGTATTGTCCAGCTGCTCAATGGAAAACACAGTGGCAGAAGAGTAAGTGTCAACACAAGAGAGACCACTTTGGAGTCCTTTTCAGTAACTCTGATAAGGGAAAATTATTGTTGGAACCTCATGATTTTATGAGGGCTAGTAGCTGTGGGAGATGGATTAATATGGAACATGTTTTGTAAATACAATTGGTAGGACTTATTGATGGGGCTTCCCAGGTGGTGCTTGTAGTAAAGAACCCGCCTGCAATACAGGAGACATAAGAAATATGAGTTTGATCCCTGGGTCGGGAAGATCCCTTGGAGTGAGAAATGGCAGCCCACTGCAGTGTTCTTGCCTGGAGAATGCCTTGGATGGGGGGCTACGGCCCACTGGGTCGCAAAGAGCTGAATATGGCTGAAGTGACTTAGCATGCACAGCCTGAGAGATTAAATGTCAGTGGGAGTGGAAAAGAGGGATCAGGGATGCTGTGTAGGTTTTCACGTTAAACATCTTGGTGGAGGCGGGTGACTTTGGCTAGTAAGGAGAAAATTAGGAGAGAAATAGCGGTGTGTGTGTGTGTGTCTGTGTGTGTGTGTGTGTGTGTGTGTAACAGAGAGAAAGAGGATGAGAACAAAAGCATAAAGTTTAGATACTTAAGAAAATAGGAAGCTGTCAGAGGTGTAGGGAAAGTTCTGGGTAACAGACATATACTCAGACAAATATTTAAACATTTCCTGAGTGGAAGGTCTTCATATGGGCAAGAGGATGGAGGGTGTGGGCTTGAAGAGGAGCAGTTGATCTATAATAACAGGAGGAAAAACACGATATGTCAATAAAGGTGAGATGGGATTATAGTCTTTTAATGGTGAATTTTGTTGAGTAAATTAGTCAGGATATGTATGCAGTGTTTACTAGGTTTATGAACTAAATGGACACAACTGAAGCTAATTAGCATGCACTCACACACATATATAAGACAGATCACCAGTAAGGAGTTACTGCGTAGCACAGGAAACTGCAGTATATTCAGTATATTGTGATAACCTATATTGGAAAAGAATCTGAAAAAGGTGTGTATATGTTTTTGTTAGTCACTCAGTCATGTTTGACCCTTTGCAACCCCATGGACTGTAGTCTGCTAGGCTCCTCTGTCCATGGAATTCTCCAGGCAAGAATATTGAAGTGGGTTGCCATTTCCTTCACCAGGGGATCTTCCTGACCCAAGGATCAAACCTAGGTCTCCTATATTGCAGGCAGATTCTTTACCATCTGATCCACCAGGGAAATTCCTATATGAATGTATCTGTGTATTGTATATACTGTCTCTTCCTTATAGCCAAATATCAGGTTGGACAAAACCCTTCCTGTCACCCTGGTCCCAACTGTCTGCGCCCCTTTGGCTCCAGCTGGCTACATTTTCTCAACTTTCTAATTCCAAAATTCCTGAAAGCTTATGATGATTGGCTTAGCTCATGTTTTTCTTTCCTGCCATAGGATGTTAGTCCACCTTTGATTAAGCAAAACTTGAGCAAATGCCCCAAATGCCCACACAGATCCAATTGTCAGTGACAGCGGAGGTTGTGGGTTACAGCAATTCACCTTTAACAAGGTTTATAAGCAGAAAATGTGAAGGATAATTATTTGCAAAACATGTCTAATACAATTATGTTCTTTTAAGATTGTGCAGATTACATAAGAAAAATATTTATCAGTTCAGTTCAGTGGCTCAGTCATGTCCGACTCTTTGTCACCCCATGAATCACCGCACGCCAGGCCTCCCTGTCCATCACCATCTCCAGGAGTTCACTCAAACTCACATCCATTGAGTCAGTGATGCCACCCAGCCATCTCATCCTCTGTCATCCCCTTCTCCTCCTGCCCCCAATCCCTCCCAGCATCAGAGTCTTTTCCAGTGAGTCAACTCTTCGCATGAGGTGGCCAAAGGACTGGAGTTTCAGCTTTAGCATCATTCCTTCCAAAGAACACCTAGGACTGATCTCCTTCAGAATGGACTGGTTGGATTTCTTTGCAGTCCAAGGGACTCTCAAGAGCCTTCTCCAACACCACAGTTCAAAAGCATCAATTATTCGGTGCTTAGCCTTCTTCACAGTCCAACTCTCACATCCATACATGACTACTGGAAAAACCATAGCCTTGACTAGACGTACCTTTGTTGGCAAGGTAATATCTTTTCTTTTGAATATGCTGTCTAGGTTGGTCATAACTTTTTTTCCAAGGAGTAAGTGTCTTTTAATTTCATGGCTGCAATCACCATCTGCAGTGATTTTGGAGCCCCCAGAAATAAATCTGACACTGTTCCCACTGTTTCTCCATCTATTTGCCATGAAGTGATGGGACCAGATGCCATGATCTTCGTTTTCTGAATGTTGAACTTTAAGCCAACTTTTTCACTCTCCTGTTTCACTTTCATCAAGAGGCTTTTGAGTTCCCCTTCACTTTCTGCCATAAGAGTGGTGTTATCTGCATATCTGAGGTCATTGATATTTCTCCCAGCAATCTTGATTCCAGCTTGTGCTTCTTCCAGCCCAGCATTTCTCATGATGTACTCTGCATATAAGTTAAATAAGCAGGGTAACAATATACAGTCTTGACATACTCCTTTTCCTGTTTGGAACCAGTCTGTTGTTCCATGTCCAGTTGTAACTGTAGCTTCCTGAACTGCAATATTTATAGCATTCAATAAATTTACATCTCTTTCTTCTTCATTTATTCCACAAACATGTATGAAACACCCACTTATTCTAGATACTGGATATGCACAGATTTAAAAAAGACACAGTCCTTCAAAGAAGTCACAGCTAGTTAGATAAATATTCTTAGGCAGTCATTCCAGAATATTTAGAGTGTACCAAGAAGATGAGCACATAAGTCCCTCTCAAGTTGACACTTGACCTGAAATTTTGTCCGAGTTAACCAGACAAACATGGATTAGTGAGGGTGTATATCAAAACCTGACTGAACTGCATGGCTTCTATATTTCACAATTTCAGGAAATTCCATTAACATTTTATTCTAAGTGTTTCTGGGTTTGTGTAATGTAGCAATAATGTAGGAAAGAGCAAGCAGTTTGATTTGACTGAAGTTTGGCAAAGATAAGGGCTGGGGAAATAAACAAAGGCTGGACATAGAAAGACATTCTGAAACATGTTAAAGGAAAAATTTTTTTTAATTAGAAACAATTTGGGAGTTTCAGATATGGGTAAGATGGAATAAGCATGCTATCTCATGGAATGTAGTTATAAAACCTGACAGACTGGATGAAGAAGCTTTATTTTGCAGACTCTAGTTGCAAATAAATAGTTGCAGAATGGCTGAGGAAGAAGACCAGATTTAAAGTATCACCAGACTATCAGAAGTTTTCCATTTCTCTTCACTCTAGTGTCTCCTAGTCTGGATGAAATACAGCCCAGATCTTGGAAGTATGGACTGGACTGGTGACGATGGAGAGAACTCTAGAGGACGCACTCTAATTCTGGCTCAGGTACTTAAAACTAACTGCTTTTTTAAAAAAATTATTTTTATTTAAATTATTTTTAATTGAAGATAATCACTTTTCAAAATTGTGTTAGTTTCTGCCATGTAGCAGCATGTATAAGCCATAGATATATGAAAACTAACTTCTTAATGGGCAGAAAGAATGGAATAAATACTCTGTTAAAAATATCAGTTCTTTAATACTGCAGTGGACAACCAGAATTCTGAAGAAGTGGAATCTTCCTTTTTGGTCGGAGAAGCTGTGCTTCCAAGAGGGAGAAGAAGCAACCCCCACCCCCCACCCCACCCCACCTTTTCTCTATCTCTTTCTTTCCTCTACATCTCAGTCTCAGAAACTTGTGCTACCATAAAGAACTGTAGGACAACGGAGTAAAGAAAGCCTCAGCTTTCAGGTTGGAGGACTGAAAAGGGGAGTTCTAGGAAATGGGGCTTTCTAAGAAGATATCAGAGAGAAGTACTTACAGAAAGAGTGAACTCCTGGGCACACTGGATGCTATGCCTAGATATGCCCAAACAAAAATATTTCAAAATTTACATATATTTTAATTAAGATCTAGCATCTCATAATGTTCAAAATATCCAGCATGAAATAAAAAAAATCCTCAGTATAGGAAGAAGCAAGGTCATGAATTCACAGGGGAGCAGATAATCAAAAAACGCTAAAGTAGATGTTTGAAGTATCTAACAGCTATTTTGAAAATATTTCAACAAGTTAAGGTGAACACCATTGAAACTAGTGGGAAGACTGAAAGTCTAAACAAAGAAATAAATAAAGAACTAAACAGAAATTTAAAACAGAAAAACATATTAACCAAAGTGAAATAGCTCAGTTGGTAAAGAATCCACCTGCAATGCAGGAGACCTCGGTTCGATTCCTAGGTCAAGAAAATCCTCTGGAGAAGGGAAAGGCTACCCAGTCCAGAATATTGACCTGGACAATTCCATGGACTGTAGAGTCCATGGAGTCACAAAAAGTCAGGCACGACTGAGTGACTTTAGGGCTTCCCTCATAGCTAGGTTGGTAAAGAATCTGCCTGCAATGCAGGAGAACTGGATTCAGTTCCTGGCTCAGGAAGATCCCCTGGAGAAGGAAATGGCAACTCATTCCAGTATTCCTGTCTGGAGAATCCCACGGACAGAAACTTTGGCAGGCTACAGTCCATGGAGTTGCAAGAATCGGACATGACTTAGTGACTAAAGAGAGAGAAAAATTATAGAATGGGCTCAAAAGAAGAACTGAGGTGGTAGAGGAAAGAGTCAGAAGTTGATCAGTAGAAATTATTTAGTCTTAAGAACACAGAGAAGAAAGATTTTTTTTAAATGAAGTTTCTCAGGGACCTGTGGCACAATATCAGATTATCTAACATTTCTGGAATAAAAGTCTCAAAAGTAGATGTGAGTGTGCAGAAGAAATATTTGAAGAAATAATGGTAGAAAAACCTCTTGAATTTGCAGAAGCCAGAAATGTAGAGATTCAAAAGCTGAACAAATGCCAAACAAGAAATAAACTAAAAACAAACCAACCAACCACAAAAGGAAATCCACACTTAAACACATTGCAATCAAACTTCTAGAAACTAAAAACAGAAGAAAAATCTGAGACCAAGAAAAATTATTCATTACATAAGAAAGAAATATCACACATCAACATGAATCCGCACGGGTGTACATGTGTTCCCAATCCCGAATCCCCTCACCTTCCCCACCCCCACACCAATACAACATTGTAAAGTAAAAAAGAAAGTAGTAATAATGAAAGGAAAGTAATTTCAATAGCTATACATTTGTCATCAGAAAGCTTGGAGACCAGAAGAAGTGAAACAACACTTTTAAAAGGCTGAAGGAAAGAACAATTAACCCAACATTCTCTATCAAGTGAAAAATTCCTGCAGAAATGAAGGTGAAATAAAGCCATCTTTGGGTGAGAAAGAACCAAGAGAACTTGTTGTCAAATGATCACAGCCACTCTAAAATAATCACTCGAGGAAGTTTTTCAGACAAACCACAATAAGTATGTTCTGTTTATATAAAACTCAATTCAAACGCAGAGATAACTGTAAGATAAAAGTAGAAAAAGGAGAAAAGATATGCCATTCAAGCATTAATCAAAAGCTAGAGTTACTATCTGCCTATATTAATATCAGAAGAACCAGAGATCAAATTGCCAACATCCGTTAGATCATCAGAAAAGCAAGAGAGTTCCAGAAAAACATCTACTTCTGTGTTATTGACTACACTGAACCCTTTGACTGTGTGGATCACAATAAACTGTGGAGAAGTCTTCAAGAGATGGGAATACCAGACCACCTGACCCACCTCCGGAGAAATCTGTATGCAAGTCAGGAAGCAACAGTTAGAACTGGACATGGAACAACAGACTGGTTCTAAATCAGGAAAGGAATACTTAAAGGCTGTATATTGTCACCCTGTTTATTTAACTTTTTTTGCAGAGTACATCATGAGAAACACTGGGTTAGATGAAGCACAAGGTGGAATCAAGATTTCTGGGAGAAATATCAGTAACCTCAGATATGCAGATGACACCAACCTTATGGCATAAAGTGAAGAGGAACTAAAGAACTTCTTGATGAAAGTGAAAGAGGAGAGTGAAAAAGTTGGCTTAAAACTCAAATTTCAGAAAACTAAGATCACAGCATCTGGTCCTATCACTTCAAGGCAAATAGATGGGGGAAACAATAGAAACAGTGACAGACTTTATTTTCTTGGTCTCCAAAACCACTGCAGATGTTGACTGCAGCCATGAAATTAAAAGACACTTCCTCCTTGGAAGAAAAGCTATGACAAACCTAGACAGTATATTAAAAAGCAGAAATATTACTTTTCCAACAAAGGTCCGTTTAGTCAAAGTTATCGTTTTTCCAGTAGTCATGTATGGATGTGAGAGCTGGACCATGTAAAAAGCTGAGCACTGAAGAATTGATGCTTTTGAACTGTGGTGTTGGAAAAGACTCTTGAGAGTCCCTTGGATGGCCAGGAAATCCAACCAGTCCATCCTAAAGGAAATTAGACCTGAATATTCATTGGAAGGACTGATTCTGAAGCTGAAACTCCAATACTTTGGCCACCTAATGTGATGAACTGACTCATTTGAAAAGACCCTGATGCTGGGAAACACTGAAGGCAGGAGAAGAAGGGGAACTCAATGGACATGAGTTTGAGTAAACTCTGGGAGTTAATGGACAGGGAGGCCTGGTGTGCTGCATTCCATGGGGTTGCAAAGTGTCGGACATGACTGAGCGACTGAACTGAATATCAGACAAAATAGACTTCAGAGCAAAGAACATTGCCAGGGATAAAGTGAGACATTATGTAATGGAAATAAAGCCAAATCATCATGAAGATATATAGATTTTGAATGTGTAAAAAAAAAAGTCTTCACAGTAGAGCTTCTAACTTTAGGAATCAAAATTTGACAGAACTAAAAGAAGTGTACAAGTGCAAAATTATATTTGCATACATAACCTCTCCTTTGCATAATTCAACCTCTGCATTCATTAATCAACAGAATCAGAGGACAAAAAGTCAACAAAGATACAGAGAAAAAGAACAACCACATCAATAAGCTGGGTTTTTTTTTTTTTTTTTTTACATTTAGAGGACTCTCCAATTAATAAGAGAAGAACACATATTCTTTTCAAGTGGACCTAAAACATTCCCCAAGATCATTATGTCTTGGATTACAAAAGAGAATGAAACTTTAAAATGTTTGCAATTATAAAAAATTTGTTGCATAATAGATTAAACTAGAAAGTAGTATCAAAATTTTAGAAGAAAATTTAAACACTTGAAAATTAAACACTGTCCATCTACATAATTCATGGTCAAAGAAATCCCACAATAATTAAGGCAATACTTTGAATTGAGTAGAAGTGAAAATAAAATATATAAAAAATCATGGGATGTTGTTGAACTAGTTCATAGAAAAAAATTCATAGCATTAACTATTTAAAAATTAAGAAAGAAGGCAGACCTCAAATCATAATCTACATTCCCACCTTCAGTTCAGTAACTCAGTCGTGTCAGACTCTTTGCAACCCCATGGAATGCAGCACACCAGGCCTCCCTGTCCATCACCAGCACCCGGCGTTTACTCAGACTCATGTCCATTGAGTTTGTGACGCCATCCAACCATCTTATCCTCTATTGTCCACGTCTCCTCTTGCCTTCAGTGTTTCCCATCATCAAGGTCTTTTAAAATGAGTCAGTTTTTTGCATTAGGTGGCCAAAATATTGGAGCTGCAGCTTCAGCATAAATTCTTGCAATAATATTCAAGTCTGATTTCCTTTAGGATTTACTGGTTTGATCTCCTGGCAGTGAAACAGACTCTCCATAGTCTTCTCCAACACCACAGTTTAAAAGCATCAATTCTTCAGTGCTCAGCTTTCTTTCCGGTCCAACTCTCACATCCATACATGACCACTGGAAAAACTGTAGCCTTGACTAGATGGATCTTTGTCTGCAATGTGATGTCTCTGCTTTTTAATATGCAGAGACATATTAGTTTTGTCATAGCTTTTCTTCCAAGGAGCAAGTATCTTTTAATTTCATTGCTACAGTCACCATTTGCAGTGATTTTGGAGACCAAGAAAATAAAGTCTGTCAGTGTTTCCATTGTTTCCTCAACTATTTGCCGTGAAGTGATGGGCCTGTGTACTATGATCTTCATTTTCTGAATGCTGAGCTTTAAGCCAGCTTTTTCATTCCCCTCTGTCACTTTCATCAATAGCCTCTTTAGTTCCTCTTCACTTTCTGCCATAAGGGTGGTGTCATCTTAAGTTCTCACCTTAAGAAACTTTAAAAAAAATATGCAACCAAACAGGAGAAGAAAGGATACAATAAAGGTAAGGGAAGAAATCAATGAAATTTTAAACAGAAAAACTAGAAAAAAACAGACAAAAAATTGGAGTTTTTTAAAGATCAATACAGTTGAGATATTTCTCTCAATATCAAGAGAGGAAAAACATAATTTACTTATCAAGAATGAATATAATTGCAAAGCTCCCAAATATTAAAATAATAATAAATAGTTGTATTAACAATTCTGTGAACATCAATTCTAAACTAAACCAGCACTAAAACTCACCAAAGATTACATATATAGCTCAAACAGTGTCATTATCATTTGTCAATTAATTTTATAGTTTAAAAGTTTCCAAAAATAAATCTATAGGTCCAGACAAATTAGTGAGTCCTACTAAACACATAAGGAAAAAATGACACCAATTCTAGATAATCTCTTCTAGAAAATAGAGGAGAAAACCCTTCTTTTTTTATGCTGCAGGTATTACTCTGAATTTCCATTGGAAGGACTGATGCTGAAGCTGAAGGTCCAATACTTTGGCCACCTGATTCCAGCACCATCTCATTGGAAAAGACTCTTATGCTGGGAAAGACTGACGGCAGGAGGAGAAGGGGGCAGTAGAGGTTGAGATGATTGTATGGCATCATCAACTCAATTTATGTGAGTTTGAGTAAAATCTAGGAGATAATAAAGAACAGGGAAGCCTGGCATGATGCAATCCAGAGGGTCGCAAAGAGTCGGACACAACTGAGTGACTGAACAACAGCAATTACTCTGGTACCCAAACCAGACAAAGACAATACAGAAAAGTACAATACAAATCCTTCATGTCCATGAACAAAAAATCTACAAAATATTAACAAGTCAAATCTAGCAATATATACAAGTAATGCATGTTGATCAAATTGAATTTTCCAGGGACTGGGTACCTGATTCAATATTTGGGAATCAATCAATGTTATCTACCAGACTAAAATCTAAAGAAGAAGAAGAAGAAGAAACCTTATATCAATAAAAAAGATAAAGTGTAGAGTCATTTATGACAGAAATTCTCAGCCAACTAAGAATAGAAATGAGTTTCCTTAAGCCTAAAAGGAGAGTGAAGAAGTTGGCTTAAAGCTCAACATTCAGAAAATGAAGATCATGGCATCTGGCCCCATCATTTCATGGCAAATAGATGGAGAAACAGTGGAAACAGTGTCAGACTTTATTTTGGGGGGCTCCAAAATCACTGCAGATGGTGATTGCAGCCATGAAATTAAAAGACGCTTACTCCTTGGAAGAAAAGTTATGACCAACCTAGACAGCATATTCAAAATCAGAGACATTACTTTGCCGACTAAGGTCCATCTAGTCAAGGCTATGGTTTTGCCAGTAGTCATGTATGGATGTGAGAGTTTGACTGTGAAGAAGGCTGAGCGCCAAAGAATTGATGCTTTTGAACTGTGGTGTTGGAGAAGACTCTTGAGAGTCCCTTGGACTGCACTGAAATCCAACCAGTCCATTCTGAAGGAGATCAGCCTTGGGATTTCTTTGGAAGGAATGATGCTAAAGCTGAAATTCCAGTACTTTGGCCACCTCATGCGAAGAGTTGACTCATGGGAAAAGACTCTGATGCTGAGAGGGATTGGGGGCAGGAGAAGAAGGGGAAGACAGAGGATGAGATGGCTGGATGGCATCATGGACTCGATGGACGTGAGTCTGAGTGAACTCCGGGAGTTGGTGATGGACAGGGAAGCCTGGTGTGCTGTGATTAATGGGGTGACAAAGAGTCAGACACAACTGAGTGACTGAACTGAACTGATAAAGAACATACACAGAAAATCAAATGGTAGTGCATATTTAATTTCTCTAAAATTGGTATAGAAAGGCAAATAAACTAGAATTGCCAGAAATGTAGAATAAATTTGGAGTAGTCATACTATCTGATTTTAAGACTCACTGTAAAGCTACACTGATCCTAACCTTGTGATATTGAAGGGGATTGATACATAAACCAAAGGGACGGAAGAGAACCGACAAACAGACCCACACACTGGGGCTTCCCTGGTGGCTCAGTGGTTAAAAAATCCAGCCTCAGTGCAGATGACACAGGAGACATGAGTTTGGTCTCTGGATTGGAAAGATCCCCTGGAGGGGGAAATGGCAACCCACTCCAGTATTCTTGCTTGGAAAATTCCATGCACAATGGAGCCAAGGACTATAGTCCATGGAGTCCCAAAGAGTCAGACGCGACTAAGCGACTGAACACACACACATAGTCAGTTATGTTTGACAAAGATGCAAAGGCAATTAGAAAGGAGAATCTTCTTAATGAATTATTTTGGAAAAAATTGAACATCCACATGTGAAATAATAAACTTCACTTAAATCTCATATTTTATATAAAAATTAGCTCAAAATAGGCCACAGATCTAAATATAAAACATCAGACAGTAAAAATGTTTGAACATATATGTCCTAGGCTTAACAAGGAGTTATTAGATATTACTACCAAGGCACAATCCATAAAATTTTTTATAAAGATAAATTTTGCCAAAAATGTTTTAAAATTACTTTTTGGAAGATATCATTAAGAGAATGAAAATGCATGTCACAGATTAGGAGAAGGTATTGAAAAATCACATGTCTGGCAAGTGGCTTTTATAAAATATACATAAGAAGTTTACAAAACAGCAATGAGAAAATAAAAAAGAAACTTAAAAAAATGGGTGATATATTTGCATAGACATTTAGCCAAAGGGGTATACAGAAGATAAGCACATTATGAGATGCTGAATATCATAAGTCATGAGGGAAAGGTGGATTAACACCATCATGTGAGAGGACTTCCCTGGTGGCCCATGATTAAGACTCTGCCTTCCAATGCAAGGGATGTGGATTCGATCCTTGGTCAAGGAACCAAGATCTCAGATGCCACAGGGTGTGGCCAAAAATTTAAATAAAATAAAGAGACCATCATGGGGAAACAGTCCATAACTATTAGAATGCTTTAAAAAGTACCGATAATACCAAGCTATGGTGCAGATACAGAGCAACTGGAATCTTCATGTCTTGGTAGTGAGAATGCAATAAGTTTCAGCTACTCTGGAAAACATTTTGGAAATTTGTTATAAAGTTAAACACACACTTATCATATGACACAGCAATTCTATTTCTAGGTATTTATCCTAGTATCATAAAACCTTATGTTCACACACAGAGAAAACCTGCATATGAGTGTCTATAGTTCTGTTTATAATCGACTCAAACTGAAAACAAGCCAAATATGTTTCACTGGATGAATGGAGAAGCAAACTGTGATGCATCCATAAAATGGAATAGTTTTCAGCAATAAAAAAAAAGAACAGTAGAAGAAACAAAACAATCTGAATGAATCTCAGAAGAATTGCACTGAAAGAATTCTGTCTCAAAGTTTATATGCTCTAAATTGCATTTATATGACAGTCACAAAAGAAACAAATTATAGTTGTGGAGATCAAATCGATGTTTGCCAGAGATTAGGGAAGAAGAGAAAAAATGAGAGGTGCTCAGTCGTGTCCAACTCCTTGCTACCCCATGGACTATGTAGTCCATGGAATTCTCCAGGCCAGAATATTGGAGTAGGTAGCTTATCTCTTCTCCAGCAGATCTTCCTGACCCAGGAATTGAACTGGGATCTCCTGAATTACAGGTGGATTCTTCACCAACTGAACTCTCAGGGAAGTTCAGGGAAGAGAAAACTCATGGTGTGTCTATAAAGAAATATCATTTTTTGGGGAGGGGGTGATGGAATTGTTCCATCCTGAATTCAGTGGTGGCTACAAGAATCTATACATGTGTTACAATTCACAAAGTTGTATACCAATAAAGACCATGTTTTGATTTTGCAAAAATAATTTAAATATTTTCATTATTGCCTCATACGATATGCAGGTAGGGCAGGGGAAAATCAATCAGCTATTCCTATTATACAGAGATTGTTCAAATAAACAAGTGTAGGATGTTTAAAGACTATCAATTAACTGCTGGTATTAGGTTTGCCATTTTATTTTTATAAGTATATATATTTTCTGATGTGTCTGAATCCAAGAATGGGCAAAAAATAATTTTCTGCTTTGGACTAATGTGTAGAGGTTTTTGAAAGTCTGTATTAATAACTTGCTGAATTTGTGATATCTTGCCTTAAGGCACCAATTGTCAAACTTCATTTTTCTAAAATAAATTAATTGAAAACATGTAAAAAAAAAGAATGTAGAAGATGGATGGAGGGGCAGTAGAGGGGCAACATGAGGGTATATTTCAAGCCTCCCAAACTTCTAGAAATGCATTGACTGACTTCAAATCTTCCAGTAAGGTGTTTGAAAATCTATAGGGATTCTTCACAGAACATACTTTCCTTCTGTGCAGAGAGGTGTCCAGTCCTTGGGAGGAAATGCCTTGGCTGTAAACTCCATTAAGAAACCCTTCTCTTTGAATGTGGTTTCCATCTTTGCACAGGGGCTTTCCCCCTCCCTAACCCCCAGTGTTCTGAAGGATGGTGAGCTAAACCAGCCCAAAGTTCTGTGAACATGGAGGATGAGAACTTGGCTGGCCCAGCGCAATAAATGATACAGACTCCAGGTGTTTTGTACAGCGGTGACATGTCAGCTCATGAAATGATACAATGCAGTGGGCTTAGGAGCCTGCCCATGTACACGGTGACATGCTTATGTTTTATGGACTGAAAAACTGTGTTACAAACTGGCTGGGGTATGGGGGGAAGGACTGAGGAAGAATTAGGCATTTGGTTGGATCAACTCCACAGTCTTAAGAGAGACCGAGAGGACAATGATAGCTTTTGTGGAGTTTTCTTAAAACAGTATGAATTATGAGACGTGTCATGAATATGTTTTCTCTGCAACTGATTTGTTTGTGACATAATTAGAATCGTGTTTATTCACTCATCTAACGGAGACAGGCATTGGGAACAGAAGGAAATCAGACCCAGAAACAGCTCTGTTTACTAGGCTGGAATCTTGACGTATCTATGGGGTCAATGGGACAAATTATTTCATCTAAGCAAAAAAGTGAAGTGAGGCCACTTTCCCCAGAGAGGAGAGGTAGCTTGTCCTACCTTAACTGATACCTGCCACATCTTTCATGGAGAATCCGCAAACGTGATGGCTATCATAAATTTGCATTCTGCTATCTACTGCCTGTGTGATTTGGGGCAGGTAAGTCAACCTCTCTGTGCCTTAGTTTCATCATCTAAAGAATGGGGTAATGATTGTTCCTACCTCACAAGATAAGAATGAAGATCAAAGATTAGAGAATCTGAAATACCAGCACATAGAAAACATTCAACGGATATTAAAGTTATTAGCATACTCCAGCTCAATGTTCTTGCACAAAAAGCAAATTCTTTTGAGTTACTCTCCTGTTTAATTCCTGATTTGCCCAGCTGAAGTAAGTAAGGAAACTGGCTTTCTCACATCCTTGTTCTGTGACCTAAGAAAGCACCATTCATCGCTGTGTCTCATCTTTAAGTGTGGAAACGGAAAGGTCAGAGACTAAATGGACACCAAGGCCCCTTCACGCTCAGGTATTTCACACTCTAGGAAGGGGAAGAATGACACAAGGCAGCACTTTATAAGGACTCTCTGTGGCCGGAAGAAGCTGGTCCTCACTGGACTGTGAGTGTTTAGTAAAAAGACCAATATTTCCCTCTAGTGGTGAGTGGACAGCAGTGACTTGCCTTTCATGAGAGATTCTGTTCAAAGTGCTTTCGATGTGGGATGCGCCCTTGAACGACTAAATTAGACGATTTTAGGTAGTAGACGAGAAATATTTCATAATTTTAGTATTGAGGATTTCAATTTAATAAATATTGGAAGAAACTAGATGAAACAGTGCACCAGACTCAGTGATTTGATGGATACTTTGTTCTTGCAAAGAAATGAGATTGACAAAAGGTCACGAATGTATTGGGGCTTCCCAGATGGCTCAGTGGTAAAGAGTCCACCTGCTAAAGCAAGAGATGTGAGTTCAGTCCTTGGGTCAGGAACATCCCCTAAAGAAAGAAATTCTTCTCTGGAGAATTCCATGGACAGAGAAGCTTGGCAAGCTCCATGGGGTCGCAGAGAGTCAGACAGGACTAAGCAACTGAACACACACTCACACAACAACTAATATACGGCAGTTAAGAGAGATTTCAAAAGTCTTGCAGAGGAAGCTTGGAAAATAAGTTTTAATATAATTTTTATGAAAAGTATATATGCACGTATTTGAAAAGGATCAAATAGTATACGACTTACTCATAGTGGTCCTGTCCCACCCTAGACACTGTTTTCTTCCTGAAGGAGACGGCTTATAACTTTTTAGCCAATTATTTGTGTCCCTATTTTCCAACTGGGCTCCCCTGATGGCTCAGAGGTAAAGAATCCACCTGCAACGAGGGAGACTTGCAGGAGAGCTGATTCGATCCCTGGGTTGGGGAGATCCTCTGGAGAAGGAAATGGCAGCTCATTCCAATATCCTTGCCTAGATATCCCCCGGACACAGGAGCCTGGCACGCTGTAGTCCACGGGGTCGCAGAAACTGAGCAACTAAACAACCACCACAGTTTTCAAGTGGCATGATTATACTTTTAGATTTTTCTGTTTTAGACATTATACACTGACTTCCCAATACAGGGAAATTTGCTTCTTTTATCCACCACCTCATCACTATCCCTCTCTTTTTTTTTCTTACTCTTTCACATATTACCTATTGCTATTTCCCCACATATTTATCAAGCAGTTTTGTTTAATTCAGTACCCAGGATTATATTATTATTTTTATGTATGTGCCCATCTTAGTTGATCCATACAGTACAATGTAATCAATTCACTTTCCTGCAAAATATTTACCCATGGAATTGATTTTTTACTTTTTGGTTTTTCTTTTTGCTAATTTTCTTTGTGACTGTGTGTGTGTGTTCAGTCACTCAGTCAGCCTCCCAGACTCCTCTGTCCATGGAATTTTCCAGGCAAGAATACTGGAGTGGGTTGCTATGCCCTCCTCCAGGGGATCTTCCTGGCTCTGGAATCAAACCCAGGTCTCCTTTCTGTCTCCTGCATTGGCAGATGGATTATACATTCAACTCTGGACTCCTGCCAGTTGTGTAAACCCCCCTTGAACACATACAAATAACTCAGAAATTTTAAAAATGTCATCTTCTTGCCTGGGAATACTTCTTGCCTGTCCTTCCCTGGCCTGAGCTCTTGTTGGGGTTTGCTGCACAGACAACCCCATCATCGCCTTTCACTCTGGGAACTGATTTCTACTCTCTCTTGTGTTGTGGTCCCGTATTTGGGTCTTTGGTCTCGTTGTATCCTCTCTGATGGTTTATATCCTTTTGCAGATAGAGCAAATCAAATCTGCCATGTGATATCTGGGAAAGAATACACGATTGGAAATTTTATGATTTTGCCTGGCTGAACATAGCTTTTTTGTATCTCCATATGATATATGGAGATTGCGCTTAAGAGTCAGGGGACAAACCATTTTTCCTTAGAATCTTTAATGTGTTTCTCCATTTGCTTTTCCCTCCCAGTATTGTGTTGAAGAGTATGGCATTCTGGATTCTTCATCCTGTATCTAAAGTACATCCCCACTTCTGTAATATCTGGTCCCTTGTCTGGAAGCCTGTTAATTTTGTTCTTTCCCTCTAGTATTCTGAAACTTCTCAGTGGTGTGTCTTGGTGTAGGTTTGTTCCTATACACTACACTAAACCTTTTGAACAGAAACCCATGTGCTTCAGATTTGCAAAGTTGCTTATCTCTTTAATTCATCCTTTAGCTTCAAATTTTCTACTCTCTTTGATTGGAATTCATAGCATTTGTATATTGAGTCTCTTTGATTTGGTACTTTTTTAATTTTATCCATTTTCTATTTTGTTTATTCTGTTCTGCTTTTTATGGACTTATTATATTTTATTTTCTGTTGTTACTCTTCATTTCTTCTCTCGTATTTTTCCCTCTTTCATATTTATCATAATTGTAAGAACTTTTTTTGCTCTTTGCAAGTTCCTATTTCATAGCTTCCTGTTCTTGTTTTGTAGATTTCATATGTTCTTTCCTGCCTTGGAAGATAACAATAATAGAGTTTTAAGTTCTCTCTTTCTTTGAATTTCTTTTCCATCTTTCTTTAGTCTCTGATTTTTACATTAGATTTTTTTTTCAATGTCAGATCTGGCTGATTTCCAATTTGTAAGGATAGGCACTAATACCTGATTAGAATTTCAAATGTGTCAGTGGGTTCTTTGATCTTAGGAAGATTTAGCTGGCTATTTTTGTTGTCCAACCCCTGAAGCCAATACTCTTGTACTACGTCATTTCTCTTGAACTTGTCCAGTTGTCCAGAGAGGACTCTTTCACTCTCCAGAACGTAAGTCCAACTACCAGCATGCAAAACTCAGAGCAGGGAGAAGACCGGGAAGCTTCCATGTCTCAACACTAGATACGTAACATTTTACTCAATTTCCCTATTTTCACTATGGTACCCCATCTTTGTGCCAAATGACGCTTGGCATTTGTCTTCCTGGAGACTCTTTGTTTTACGTTCTGTAGGGAGTACGTTCCCGTTTTCTGTTGGGATGCGCAGAATTCTGTTTGAACGGAGGAAAGAGATCTAGTACTTGGATGGCTTTTCAGCAAGTTTTAATTGTTCCTTTTGCATTTTGCCGAGCCCTCTCTCCCATTCTCTAAGGCATATGATGCTGCCAGTTTCTAAGGCTTTGGGGAGTTCTGTAATGTAAATTAAGCTGTTTCTTGGCTTCCTTCACTGCCCACTATTAAGAGTCTATTTTTGTGGATCTGCTTAGTTAGTTACTACAGCTCAGGCATCTGCTTTCCAGCTTCCAGTATTCTCTCCTCACAGTCCTTATGAATTTATGCCTTTAAAAATAATTTACTTAGGCTTTTACTGGCTTTTTTTTTTTTTTTTGAGGAGAAGTGATTTGGGAGAAGGTAATGAAAGTAAAAGTGCATGTACAGTGTGTGTTTGTGGGCGTACTTGTGTGTTTTATCTGGAAGTCTCAAAATTGGTTTTTTCTAGAATCCTTTTTTTTAAAATTCCCTGGCAAAGCATATTTAGCAAGAATATTTCTAAAATGTAACAGAAAAATGAAATATTTGAAAAACAGCATTTGCATGAAATATATCTGGGTGTTCTATGAAAAACACCTAAATGTTGGCAGATTGAGAGCAGGAGAGTAAGGAGGTGGCAGAGGACGAGATGGCTGGATGGCATCACTGGCTCAATGGACATGAATTTGCACAAACTCTGGGAAATAGTAACAGATAGGGAAGCCTGGTGTGCCGCAGTTCATTGGGTCACAAAGGGTCAGACACGACTTAGCCACTGAACAATGAACAGTGTGATCATCACAGCCTCTGCGGAGTCATGCTGCTGCTACTGCTAAGTTGCTTCAGTCATGTCCAACTCTGTGACCCCATAGGTGGAATCCCACCAAGCTCCCCTGTCCCTGGGATTCTCCAGGCAAGAACACTGGGTTGCCATTTCCTTCTCCAATGCATGAAAGTGAAAAGCAAAAGTGAAGTCGCTCAGTCGTGTCCGACCCTCAGTGACCCTATGTACTGCAGCCTTCCAGGCTCTTCCATCCATGGGATTTTCCAGGCAAGAGTGCTGGAGTGGGGTGCCATTGTCTTCTCCACGGAGTCATAAGAGGAGAAAAAGATTTCCTTAGAGTCCCCACTATTTGTCAGGAACTGTGCTCTCTTCCTTATGATATCTTACACATTTCCATTAACTCAGCAACAATTCCATGATTACCCTTGCTTCATGAGGAAGGAAACAGAGGGAAGCTCATAAGCTAAAAAAAAAAAAAAAATCACATAGCTATTGAATAAAAAATAAGAGACTCAGCTAATCTTTTCTTGAAAGAAAAACTCATAATCTCTTCCTCTCCAGCAAACTAAAATTCACTGTGTGGCTAGAGCATGGCAAGGTGACTGAACACTGCCCTGCTATTTACAGTTATTGAAATTCTCCCTTGTCACAGACTCATGCTTGACTTAAAAGAAGGAAAAGGATAGCTGAGAGTGTGGTCTCTGATTGGGAACCACGCTAACTCATTCTGTGACCTTGGGCACATTACTTCATGTTCAGGGCCTCAATTTCTACATGAGTAAAACAAGGTCATCAGAATAAATGGGCTGTTACATTCTGATGATCTCTCTTGCAGATGGTGAGCTGGAGGTGCTGAGAGCTTCAAGTCAGAGGGGAAGTCAAATACTCGGCCACCCTCTAACTCTCTGTTTATACTTTTTGCAAGAACTTCCCAACTGATAGTCCGACCGCCTTCCAAATGCCAGTGGGCATGAAATATGGTTTTCCCCCAAGTCTCTCTTCAGAACTGGATCTCTCTCCCCTTTGGGGACTGCAGGGTCTCGTCTAAGCTCAAGGTAAATAAATACTCCAAAATGTGGAATAGAAATGGAAGTCAAAGGAGAGACTGGAGAAGGGAGGTTGCAAAACTTGGCCATTTTACCATATGGCCTCAGCACTTTTGATTATTTTATGAATGCATGAGGTGACACGTTGGTTTCTTCAAAGCCATGCTTGTACTTGCCTTTCAGGATTATAATCCATGTGAATTTAGATAATGGGGTAATTGGATATAATGACTGAAGCAGCAATTCAGGAAGTAGACCTCAAATTATTTATAATAATAATTGTTACTAATGCTTGTATGATATTACTAAAGCAACATTAATATGTTAATAACTTCCATTTGAGAGATAGAAACCACCATGCATATAATTTTTCCCGAGCCACTTGTGTGCCAAATGAGGAATCAAAGATTCAGAGAGACAATGTAACTTGAGTGAAAATTTGACCCAATTTATGTTAATTCTCAGGCTTCCCTGGTGGCTCAGATGATAAAGAATTCACCTACAGTGTAGAAGACCTGGGTTAGATCCCTGGATTGGAAAGATCCCCTGGAGGAGGGCGTGGCAACCCACTCAGGTATTCTTGCCTGGAGAGTCCCATGGACTTAAGAGTCTGGTGGGCTACAGTCTACAGGGTCACAAAGAGTTGGACACGACTGAGCAGCTAAGTACAGAATATGTTAATTCTTAATTCAATGCTTTCATCTAATGCTTCACTGCACTGCTCTTGGTTGTATTAACCCATCTCACTCCAAAAAATGCCCTAGTGCTGATTTATAACTGTGACTGATGTCTGTATGATTGGATATTTTTAGTTTTGCTAGTTTCTTTGATTAATCATGGTATTCTAGGAAATGGCAACCCACTCCAGTGTTCTTGCCTGGAGAATCCCAGGGACGGGGGAGCCTGGTGGGCTGCCGTCTATGGGGTCGCACAGAGTTGGACACGACTGAAGCGACTTAGCAGCAGCAGCAGCAGCAGCAGGCAAAGTATTTAGGTAATGGAGAAAATAGATCAAAGAAGGCAGGATGCTATATCCTCATTTCAACATTGGAAACCATCTAACCACAGTTGTGATGATATTAGTAAAATGAAATAAGAGCATTTTGTGTCATGGCATAAATATTTTATTTTTTTAAAGCTTTTTTTCATTTGATACTTCTATTATCTATGTTTATTCTGAGAATATTACATATCAGATATTTACTATGTGTTTTGGAAGGATTATCTCATTAAATTGTCATAACATTAAAAGAAATAGGTGTAACTCTTATTCTCATTCCCTGGAGTTCAGGGAGGTGGCCGAGTTTCTCTAGATCTACACATGGTGTTTGACAGAGTTCGAATATAAACCCAGGCACATCTGTTCTGTAAGTCAGGGTCTTTACTTCTGAGCTACGCTTCCAAAATATTCCCCTAA
Organism: Madoqua kirkii; assembly: GCA_006408675.1. Taxonomy (NCBI): domain Eukaryota; kingdom Metazoa; phylum Chordata; class Mammalia; order Artiodactyla; family Bovidae; genus Madoqua; species Madoqua kirkii. Next base: position 4,386 of record SJYC01114529.1, on the reverse strand, counting down.
ACTGCTAAATTTTACATGAAGCACCCTTAAGAAGGATTTCACACACATTTAACGTGTCATACGAGTTAAGTTTTGCCAATTTCATCACCACTATTTAATTCAAACCAAGTTTTCTGTTTATTTTGGTGGCTATTTCAGCATCCTGATCTCTACTTTTTATCTTATGTGTCAATATAGTAAGGTCTGTTGAAATCAAAGTGCTCTGTGATTTCTTAGTTGAGTCTTTACTTTAGGGAACATTATTATTATTATTTTAGCCCCAAACCAACTTATTTCAAACTTTGGTGCTTTGTTATAATTTATTGACACCTCATCATATTAGTTTACATCTTAAAACCTGAATTCTCTTATTCTTCAACTTCTTTATAAGAGAGAAAAGACCTAAACTCCATCATTTGAGAATTATATAAATAAGTAATTTATTCAACTTCTTTGTATTTCAGTTTCATTCATTCAAAAATAGATAAAAAGAAGATCAAATAGGTAATTCATTCATTCTTTTTCAGTTATTGATCATTAACATGGAAAATTACAACTAAATCTTCACTGGGTTAATAAGTTAATTTCTTAGTGTCAAAGAGATGAGGATTCAAATACTGACTTTGTCCCTTATTAAATAATTTCAGGAATATTGTTCTTATCATAATTTATGGGAAGTAGCACTGCTGTCTCTTCTACTCCAGGTGGTTAGGTGAAATGGTAGCTCAAGTGGGGAAGAATAAACTGCAATATCTGTCAAGTAACTGATGGTGTTAAATAGTCATTTCTCATTCATTCATCCAAACCTGTTTATCCCCAAGACCAAGATTGCTTCTTTCTAGTATAAGACCTTGTATAGACTAAGCAGTTTGGTCATACAACTGGTTTTACAAGCTAAGCAATTCCAACTGCATTGAGATCATTTGCCTGAAATACTTTCTTTCCCATTCAACTCTGCTTGTTTACGTGGTGTCGGATCAGATGGAACAAAGAACACGGTGATTCATGATCTTCTTCCAAGGAGGCAGCTGCAACGTAAACGACGTCTCAGGAAACAGAATAATCTGTTTGTGTGGCCACAACTCTGTGAACTCTGACCTGTCTTAATCTTCAGGGGGGTGTATGTGTGGCACTTTTGTCCCCAGGTGGAACTGAATGTTGAAAAAAAAAATAAATAAAACACCACCATGCATTTGCATATTTTTCTTATATCATTGCAGATAACTTGAAAACCCTTGGTATATGTTTCAAATTTTTCTTTATTGAACTCAAGAGTTCATATCTCCTGCTTTGCAAAAGTAACAAGGATTTTCATGAAATTCCATCTCTCTTGAGGATTTGGGATGCTCTCGGGTATCTGCCACAGTAAGAAAACAAGCTGAAAGAATGTGGAAACATGAAGCCATCTGGCTGCTGGTCCACTTTCACACCGGCTCTCGGGGTCACTGAGAGCCCTCCAAGGGCTGTTGAGACCCAGCTCCAGCAGGAAACATTTGATCTCATCTCAGCAGTGCCCGGACACGTGTACTCAGATCAGTGGATAGTCTCCAAACTGGGCAAAGCCTTAGAGAAGATTTGCATCAGGAAACTTGAAAGAAAGTGCTTGGAAACTGATTTCAGTCCCCGTGATGTTTAGTTACTAAGTCATGTCCAACTCTTTGTAACCCCATGGACTGCGTCCAGTGCACCAGGCTCCTCAGTTCTCTACTATCTCCCAGAGTTTGCTTAGACTCACGTTTATTGAGTTGGTGATACTATCCAACCATCTCATCTTCTGTTGCACCCTTCCCCTTCTGCCTTCAATTTTTCCTAGTATTGGGGTCTTTTCCAGTGAGTTGGCTCTTTGCATCAGGTGGCCAAAGTATTGGAGCTTCAGATTTAGCATCAGTCCTTCCAATGAATATTCAAGACTGACTCCCTTTAGGACTGACTGGTTTGATCTTGCAGTCCAAGGGACTCTCAGGAATTTTCTAAAGCACCACAATTTGAAAGCATCAATTCTCTAGTGCTCAGCTTTCTTTATGGTCCAAATCTTATGTCCATACAAGACTATTGGAAAAACAATTGTTTTGACTATACAGACCTTTGTCAGCAAAGTGATGCCATTGATTCAAGGGATGTGAATTTGGGCAAACTCTGGAAGCTGGTGAGGGACAGGGAAGCCTGGCATACTGCAGTCCATGGAGTCACAAAGAGTTGGACACTATTTGGTTATCGAACAGCAACAGGTTTCTTATAAATTTCCTTCAAGGAGTGAGTATCTTTGAACTTCATGGCTAATCCCAAGTCCAAAGCAGTTTGAATAATTACACATTTTCATTTTAGTTCAGTTCAGTTCAGTCACTCAGTCGTGTCCAACTCTTTGCAACCCCATGAACCACAGCATGCCAGGCCTCCCTGTCCATCACCAACTCCTGGAGTCCACCCAAACCCATGTCCATTGAGTCGGTGATGCCATCTAACCATCTTATCCTCTGTCATCCCCTTCTCCTCCTGCCCTCAATCTCTCCCAGCATCAGGGTATTTTCCAATTTTACGTTTTATTATATGTCAATTTTTTAATTGAAGTATAGTTGATTTATAATGTTATGTTAGTCTTAGGGATTAATTTCAGGATTATATATACATATATAATATACATTCTATATGTATATAATAAGTGCATGCCCAGTCATGTCTGACTCTTTGCGACACCATGGACTATAGACTGCCAGGCTCCTCAGTCCATAGAATTACCCAGATATGGATACTGGAGTGGATTGTCATTTCCTTTAATAGGGGAACTTTCCAACCCAGGGACTGAACCTAAGTCTCGTATGTCTCCTGTATTGGCAGACGGGTTGTCTACCATTAGAGCCAAAAGATTAATCAGATGTGCATCCTGATATACATCAGTTCAGTTCAGTTCAGTCACTCGGTCGTGTCCGATTTGGCGACCCCATGAACTGCAGCACGCCAGGCCTCCCTGTCCATCACCAACTTCCTGAGTTTACCCAAACTCTTGTCCATCAAGTCAGTGATGCCATCCAGCCGTCTTATCCACTGTCGTCTCCTTCTCCTCCTGCCCCCAGTCCCTCCCAGCATCAGGGTCTTTGCCAATGAGTCAACTCTTTGCATGAGGTGGCCAAAGTACTGGAGTTTCAGCTTCAGCATTAGTCCTTCCACTGAACACTCAGGACTGATCTCCTTTAGAATGGACTGGTTGGATCTCCTTGCAGTCCAAGGGACTCTCAAGAGTCTTCTCCAACACCACAGGTCAAAAGCAGCAATTCTTCAGTGCTCAGCTTTCTTCACAGTCCAACTCTCACATTCATATATGACCACTGGAAAAACCATAGCCTTGACTAGACGGACCTTTGTTGGCAAAGTAATATCTCTTCTTTTGAATATGCTGTCTAGGTTGGTCATAACTTTCCTTCCAAGGAGTAAGTATCTTAATTTCATGGCTGCAATCACCATCTTTAGTGATTTTGGAGCCCCCAAAAATAAAGTCTGCCACTGTTTCCCCATCTATTTGCCATAAAGTGATGGGACCAAATGCCATGATCTTTGTTTTCTGAATGTGGGGCTTTAAGCCAACTTTTTCACTCTCCTCTTTCACTTTCATCAAGAGGCTTTTTAGCTTCTCTTCACTTTCTGCCATAAGGGTGGTGTCATCTGCATATCTGAGGTGACTGATACTTCTCCCAGCAATCTTGATTCCAGCTTGTGTTTCCTCCAGCCCAGCATTTCTTATGAGGTACTCTGCATATAAGTTAAATAAGCAGGGTGACAATATACAGCCTTGACGTACTCCTTTTCCTATTTGGAACCAGTCTTTTGTTCCACGTTCATTTCCAACCGTTGCTTCCTGACCTGCATATGTGTTTCTCAAGAGGCGGGTCAGGAGGTCTGGTATGCCTATCTCTTGAAGAATTTTCCACAGTTTATTGTGATCCACACAGTCAAAGGCTTTGGCATAGTCAATAAAGCAGAAATAGATGTTTTTTTGGAACTCTCTAGCTTTTTCGATGATTCAGTGGATGTTGGCAATTTGATCTCTGGTTCTTCTGCCTTTTCTAAAACCAGCTTGAACATCTGGAACTTCTCAGTTCACATACTGTTGAAACATAGCTTGGAGAATTTTGATCATTACTTTGATAGCATGTGAAATGAATGCAATTGTGATGTAGTTTGAACTTCTTTGGCATTGCCTTTGGATTGGAGTGAAAACTGAACTTTTCCAGTCCCGTGGCCACTGCTGAGTTTTCCAAATTTGCTGGCATAGTAAGTGCAGCACTTCCACAGCTTCATCTTTCAGTATTTGAAATAGCTCAACTGGAATTGCATCACCTCCACTAGCTTTGTTCATAGTGATGCTTTCTAAGGCCCACTTGACTTCACATTCCAAGATGTCTGGCTCTAGAT